>LS594444.1:47308-70360 GCA_900490775.1 Pristionchus maxplancki
CAGTTTGGCGCCATAGTCCCACCTTCCGACACCAGTTTGGCGCCATAGTCCCACCTTTCGACACCAGTTTGGCGCCATAGTCCCACCTTCCGACACCAGTTTGGCGCCATAGTCCCACCTTTCGACACCAGTTTGGCGCCATAGCTGAGCCCTGTTCTTACCTTCCGACACCAGTTTGGCGCCATAGCAGAGGACGATGACGTACAAGGAGTTGCGGTAGGTGTCGTACGAGAAGTGGAGAACGATCGAGGCAAGGGCTCTGAACAAAATTCTACTGATTCGACAATTCTTCTGCTTATTCGTGTAGAAAATATTCGCTTCAAGATCATGAAAAATAACCAAAAAATTGCGTTAAACTCACTCTTTCCTCGCCACTCCCTGCGTTTTGTCCACGGCGTCGGCGAATCGCTTCGACGATCGCTTCTCTGCTCCGAACGAGCGAACGGTGCGGATCGTGGAGATTATCTGAAATTATTAATATTATTTTCAAAAATATAAAATAATAAACAATAATAAAAACAAATAATAAGAAACAACCTCCTCAGCAACCGTATGCGCGTTGGCGGACGCGTCGATATCCTCCCTGCCCATGTTCTGCAATTTTTTATTTATTGTATTTTTATTTATTGTTTTTATTTATTTATTTTTAATTTGAAAATTACGTTGTACAAGTCGCTCGACAGCTTGGTGATGTAGATAATAATCGGGAATGCGATGAAATTGATGAGCGTAAGCTGCCACGAGAGACTGATCAGGAACATGATTTTGCCCGCCTGAAATATAGGATTTCTCCGGAATTTTCCATTTTCGGTTACCAGAGTGAAAATCTGCTGCAGCGCATCGGTTAACATATTGATGAGTCTGTACGAGACTCGGTCGACGTCGGACGTCACACGGGAGACGATCTCTCCTGAGAATGAAATAGGAATGACATATTATTTTCTCGAATCTCGTGGTTATCAATTTCTTTGTTCCAATTAAAGTTTGGAAATGCAGACACATACCCGACTTGTAGAAATCGAAGAAGGCGATTTCCTGGTTGATTATCGCATCGAACAGGTCCTTTCGCATCTTGGCGACTGTGATGGACGAGAGGTAGCTGTAGCTGCCACTCTGCAGGCCAGTGAGGATCATGCTGAACGATTTCCTTTTTTCTAGCTCTTTTTTCGTATTTTTCGCGCTTTTCAGGCCCCAAAATGTACTGATATGTGGAGAATTTGTCTCAGAGGAATTGCATTACCTCGCAAAAGTCAGTCCAGCCAGAATCTTGATGGACTGGTTGATGTCCACGCCTTCTCGGAGTGCGGTGATGCCGTTCATGACGAGACTCGTGTAGTGCGGCATGGCGACGTTTACTGCAAATTATCCACCATATACATCAGTCGGCCTCTGTTTCACCATTTTTCAAACAGTGGTTAGGCACCTGCGGCGAGTAACGAGCTCACCTATATAAGTCTAAAATGACCCGACAAAATGTGAGTCAAACCTGAGGTGGATAACATCGATATGCCCATGCCGGCCACCATCAGCGGCCAATGCTCGGACGAATACCGAAGCAGGATCAGGATCTGCTCGATTTTCGAGAGAGGAATGTCCTCTTCTGTCTCTTCTTCCTCATCGTCATCCTTCTTCTTCTTCTTTTCGAAACACGACTCGAAGTCGGCCGCCCTACGATCATTTGTTTCAGTGGAAATTCGTGGTATGACCTACCACAGTCGATAGAAATACGCTGCAGACAGAATGTTCCATACCGGAAGGAAGAAAATGCCTGTAATTCTCTCATGTAGGTAAGTTGTGCGAAAGTTTGCCTCGTTTGTAGTGACCAAAGTTCCCCACGTGCATTTCAAAAGTGGAAAGTTAATCCTCTTTTATGGAATCCCGATGATTCGACTGACCATTGCATCCGGCCAGCTCTTTTTGCTCCGAGAAAATCAGCGACTTGAGAAAAGAGAAAGATATTGAGGCCACAGAGAAGGTTGTAATCGGTTTGTCGAGCCAGGCAACGAGTGTGCTCTGAAGAGCGAAAAGGCAAATAGCAATATCAAGAGAACAAGCGGTGAGCTCACCTTTCCATTCGCCCTCAGCAGATAAGAAGCCGTGTAGCAAAGCAATCGGAGCACGGAAACGAACAGAAAGTCGAGCGGGGAAGAGTAGAAGGAGTATTCGACGAATTTCTGAGAACGAACCGCTTTGTTGGAATGGGAAAAGGCAATTACCTCATAGACATTTCTTATTTCGAAACTGCTCGAGCCATAGTACCCGAATAGCGTGAGTACTGCCGCGATGTCAATGAGAAAGTAGGAGCAGCTCGAGGACGGTGATAACAACATCGCGCGCTCGGGGATAGACTGAGCAAAGGGCGAGAAGAGGGGAGGAGGCGGAACTAACGAAACAGAGTGTCGAAAGCGTGAGTTCGAAAGATGACGCAGAGATGGTGGGCAAACGAGAGGGGCGAGAGATGGAAAGGGGGAAAGCCCGGATGACTCATTCCTTGCACAACCGTCGCCTAGGGAGTGGAGTTACTGGTAATATTATGTCCTTTCACACACTCTCTAACTGGTCAGAGAGGAGAGGGAGTGTGCGAAATGAAGAGACGATTACACCTATTTTGAACTCTACTGGGGAGAAAGGCGAGGAAGGAAAGGGGTAGAGTGATTCACCCCTTGCACAACCGTTGCCTAGGGAGAGAGTGGCGAAACGCTTCGAAACATCTGCGAAAAAAGGAAAGCATTTTCGAAATTTTCGATTTACAAATGAAAAACAACCCTCCTTGTACCTCCTACAGGCCCATCGCCTAAATGTCAAGATAAATATGATTGGATACGTACAAATGTGAATGAAAAAAGTTCAGGTCCCTCTCAAATTCACTAATCTTCGATCATTCGTTCGCGGTTCGGATAAAACCCATCAAAATGATGCGCGCGTTGCAAAACTGTACGTAATCCGACGCGGTTTCTCACGTTGCGAACGGTTCGAAGGATCATCCGATTTCGCGAGAACCGCGATATAAGGAGCAAACTGTAGCGAAAATGCACATTCGTTATGAGGATCATCGCGGGTTTTGCGATTCTTCTCTTCGTCTCGCTTTTGTTTGATTAAAATTGAGCATTGATTTCCAAATATTGCAGGACATCTCGACGGAGGCCCTTGGAGCTACTCCTCCAATGACAATTGGGTGACGAAGTGTCCGCTCGCTGACAAATTCTAGTAGATCGCCACGAATTTCTTCTATAATGACACTGCGTTTGTACGTAATTCATTCAAATATCGTGCCAGTTGACAATAATAGAATGGGGGTAGACAGATGAGGGTTGAGAACGTTTAAAGTTACAAAAGACACTGTGGGATGGTTCTGTTCGGATTCTTTTCCTTTCCCCTTCCCTCTGTCGATAGCATGACAGGTAGCTAAGAAGACGTGGCTTAGAGAGTTTAGCATTTTTTCTGTTTCTGTATGTATTTTCAGTATTTTTCTGCTCCGTTAATATGTCGCTATAAAAGGGGAGAGATTTCCCTATTTTCCATGCATGTACGTAACAAAGAGATGTAAAGATATTGGTTATCCTATTGTGCTCTGGGGACCATAGGACGAAAGTCCGCATAGATTCTACTCTGATAGGGGGGGGGGATTCAAAATTTGAATAGAACCCAAGGGTCGAAAAGCGTAAACAACGAGTATTTCACATAGGACGAGGTGGGGTGCATGGACTAGAAGAGATGAAACGTCAAGGTAGTATCTATTATTCATGATTGAGTGTAGAAATACATTACTCATTCGATTCCATGAGAAAATTCACCTCACAAAAATAATTGGAAACAGTGCCTTTACAGTTCGTGTCCTTCGTTGTCGACAGATGTTATACAATGGCATAAATCTGCGTTCAATTCGTTCCACCAGTAGAGGAGAAATCAGCAAAAGGAACGACTGCTGTGCGAATGAAGCGCGGCAGGGCGGCCCGATATCTGAGAAGCAAAAATATCAGTCAAGCTGTTCTATGCTGTCTGTTCTTTGCAAAAACGATCACCGCGGCACGAAGAGTAGGATGAGAAATGGGTCGATCATGGGAAATAGCTGGCCACTCATCATAACAGCGGTACCAAAGTCGCCCAGCGCCGGAAACGAACCTGCAAAAGTCGGGGAAAATTCAAATTCAGGTGCAGGTCACTGGAGAATGGCCAGTTAGGAGGATGTGCACATTTATTTTAAGTTGACATAAATTTTTTGAGAATTATTGGATTTTTAGGCAACAGTGGACTCTCGTGGATGGTCTCCTGATACTCATCGGAAGCTCACCAATTGCCAACGGCGCCACGAGCGTGCCCACAAACGGCAAGTACGTCGTCACCAAGGGAATGAGCGTCTGCAAAAGGGGGGGGGGGTCATCCAGGGATGGCCTGGCATGAAACGACTCTCTTGATTCTGCACGCTCTCTTGCCTCTCTGACCGGTGAGAGAGCATGCGGAATGAAGAGACGGCTCAGCCATCTCAAGTTTCTTCAAAATACAATGCCCCGATGACCTGCCACTTCAGCAGACGAAACAGTTGGAGCTGCATGAGGAGCGTCTTCGAGGAGCGTCGATGAGCGCTGAATTGATCCCTTTTCTTGCATGCAATCAATAGTGACCACTCAACTGGACGGCGCGGTTCGCTCTTATAGTTTGTACGAGGCAGAAGACGATCACGACGACGCACGCCGACACCGCGGCCATGGCGGCGAGAATGGCGAGAACGGCCGACCGCCGCCACGTTTTGCGGCCGCCCTCCAGCGTCTGCGGGTTATTAGCAGTGATGACAATTCAGCATGCGCTCTCTCGTTTAGAATGATCTCTCGCCCGTCAGAGAGACGAGAGCAAAATGAGGAGAGACGAGTGCCGATTTGTCAACACTAGTAGTTAGCAGAGTGCGAAATACGGGTAATCGTCATTTTGCGCGCTCTCTCGCCCGGTCGACCTGAGAGAGTGCGCGGAATGAAGAGACGATTACCCGTATTTCGCACTTTACAACGCACCCAGAAGACGATGCCGAGATAGCCGGGCTGATTGGCCGCCTCGAGATCGACGCCGTACACTTCCTGTTGTGCATGGTGCGTTAGGGTGGGGGCAAATTGCAATCTTTTTTTTCTAGCCAAGTCATCATGTTCATGCGCCACAAACCCGTATGAGGGGTGCGTAGACTCGCCGACTCGTGTCTGTCGGCTGCAACTCCGCGACCTGTGCGCCCACGATCACGCCTGGAAGAGTCTATTTTTTTCGTTTTCAGAGCGCGCGCGACATCTCGGTCAAGTAATTTCGTCGAATCGAGCACACTGAGCAAAATGTTTGTAGTTTTGAAACTACAAACACCGCATACTATGACAAACAGGAGTGCAGCTTCATTACGAGAAAATGTTTGCAAAATATAACATACGGACACTGATCACAATTCTATCAGAGTTCTTAGAGATTCTCCTCTCCATAACAAATGGTAGCCGAATGGCTAGTAAGCTGGGTTAGTAACATAATGTTGTGGTATCGATACCACCCTCAGATTTCACAGTTTTGCTTGCTATGCAAACCTACAAGCATTTTCCTACAATTCTACATATATCGATGTTTGTAGTCTCATATCATACAGGGTGTTTCATGAGCTCACTAGTGCACACGCTATGTTTTAACAACGCTTCAAACATTTCTGTCAGTGTAATGCCGTTGCTGGAACCGCAGCATGATACCCGAATAGACGATTTCAGCGATCAGGGCTGCAGAGATCCACTTAAGCCGCGGGCAGGATCGAAACCAGGACAGCCAGGGCGGCCTGAGAAAAAAAGGTCTGGAATAGGTGATTTGAGCGCCGCTCACTGGCAGAGGACAACGAATCGATACACGTAGTGGAAAGCGAGCAGAATGAAGCTCTGCGTGAAGAGATACGACCACAAAAGACCTGAAAATTTGTTTCAAAAAATTGCTTTTTGTGCAACTTACTGAGCAAAAAGCCGGTGATCAGCGGCTTGGTCATTAAATTGTAAGCGAATGAGATGTAGCCAAACTCGGTTATGTAGACAGCCTGAGCAATCATAAGGCTTCAGTCCTTTTCCCATCATTCCCGCTTACCGGAGTGAGCACAGAGTGCATTATGGATATGCATACATTGACGGCGGAGAATGTAAGTAGCAGCCAGCGATATGGGCCAACCTAGAGATTTCCAAGGGAATAGCATGGAAAATAAGATTGTTTCAAAATAAGTAACGAGCTGCACATGTTTCACGTCGGTGACGATCAAAATGTAGATAAGAAGCGCGTTGAAAATGCACGAAAATATTGTCGTGGAATACGAGAAAATCTAAAAATTAACTAAAATTTAACCAACACGCGTTGAAACTTACGGTGTCCACTTGTTCGCTGATTACTATTCCGCCGGACATTTGAGACGTTCTTCCCATACATCCAAATGCTGCTACGACTTTCGCTTGCAACGCCCACATGTCCTTTCTTTTAGACTACAATGAGCAGAAAAACGACGAGTTAGGCATGTGATCTACTCAAAAACAACGACCATTGACTGTTTCACACTTTTTAAAACCACACTGTGTAAAAACACAAAAAAAATAGTTTAACAATTAGTTTACAATTAGCTTCTCGTGGAAACCAAATAGGTGATTGGACATTGACATGTTTTGTTGTCAAGCTTCATTCACATCATGTCTGCTCTCATATTCAGCAGTTGATGGTGCCCACCGATCGAATTCGGTACGCCGAGGTGAAGTGAAAAACGTTTGAAAAACGTTCAACTTTTTAAATAACGATCTTCAAAAACATTCTGAACAAAATGTGGCATTGTGTGTTTCGACGTTCATTTATCTATCATTCGAGGATGATCGGTTGTTCGGAATTACCTATGCACATTGTTGGAACTAAATGGAATGCGGTGGTGAAACAGAACTGCTCCGGGTCAGCCTCGGTTGCGCTTGGAACCGGCCACAAAACCCACACTATCAGACGGCAGTAAAAGTGTGAATCGAGTTCTAACGGCTCGTAACCCTCTCATCTATCCTCGCTTTCTCACTTCCCCTTGCTCGTTCGCCATGTGAGAGATAAATCAACCGCGGTTCGAGTGACCGGCGAAAGCAAGGGTCACAGACAGGAAGCGAGCGCATACCCGTCGTTAATGCGTCGTAAAAGGCAGTTTAAATAGGAACGCCTGAACAGTGGAGACAGTTCACACTTTCTCTTTTACAGCACTTTCTCTTTTCAATTGTGTGGACTTTCCTAGTGATTTCGATTTACCCAATTCCAGTCGATGGCATCCTCCTCGTCCGGGCACCACCATGTCCTCATCGCCTCGGCGTCCGCCGGCATTGGTCAGTGCGCTGTACATTTTCTTGGCTCTATCCATTATGCGGCCTTTTGCCGTACAAAATACTCAAAAATATGCAATTTTTCGTCAATTTCAAATCCTGATTCCTCTCCAGCTATCGTCCTCGTGCTCTCCCTGATCTCCCTTCGCGCTATCATCGGTGACGTCAACGACATGCACCAGGAGACGATGACCGAGATGCAGGACTTCAAGGTGATCTTTGAACTCTACTCGTTGTAGAGATAAACATAAATGAGCTGCCACATCAAACGATTTATAGTCAAAAAGCCACTACGCACACTACTGAAGCTCACTACCTATGCGAAACCTAAATTGAGAACACTAGTCGAGTTCAGGGTCTGGCTGAATCCATGTGGAAGTCGCTCACTGCGGACTCTGCGTTCATCCTTGGAGTGCGATCTAAGAGAGGAGGCTCGTACGCATCGGTTAATTGCTTTTCCACTTGAATTTCCCATATTTTTCTTTCTCACACTCATTATTTCTTTTTCCGACTTCCCTTTACTGATGCTGTGCAAAGAGTTCTCCAGAAGCCAATCTAGGGTGCTTATACCTGCCGTCATCTTTGATTTTTCAGGGCGGTGGCGGAGCAGCAGCAGGAGGCGGAGGCGAGCACTTGTTCCAGCCAATCAACAAACGATCACCCAATCGTAACCTAACCTCATCTTTGCAGGATACTCTACAGGAGGGGGCGGAGGCGGTTGCAACTGCGCTGCGAAAGCCGCCGGCTGCCCCAAGGGCCCTCCTGGACCGCCTGGAGAGGCCGGAGAGGCAGGAAGTGAGTGCTTGCATTCCTAGCCCCATCTAGCCTTTTCATTGCAGTGCCCGGTATGCCCGGAGCGCCCGGCGCCGCTGGCATGTCCGGCATGGCCGCCGCCTACCCGATGATGATGGAGTGCGTCAAGTGTCCGCCGGGCGCACCCGGCCCCGCCGGACCCGACGGAGCGCCCGGACCGGGCGGCCCGCCCGGCCCCGACGGTGGCCCGGGAGAGGCCGGCGGCTACCCGATGCCCGGCCCGCCGGGCCCGGCAGGAGACCCCGGACCCGACGGTAACCCTGGTGGCCCAGGCGCACCGGGCAACCCCGGCAGCGGAGGCATGATGATGATGGCGAATCCGGGACCACCCGGACCCGCCGGGCCTCCCGGGCCGGCTGGTCCCGCCGGAGAGGGAGGTTACGCCGGCGGACCCGGACCCGACGGACCGCCTGGCCCGCCCGGCCCGCCCGGAGGCGATGGACAGGCTGGCGCGCCCGGAGCTCCCGGAAACGCGGGTGCCCCTGGATCGCCTGGTTCCGATGGAGCATACTGCCCGTGCCCGTCAAGGTCGGGAGGTGAGTGGTACTTGAGCATTTGAGTATTATTTTTCGAAAATGAAGAATCTGAGATAATTTTGTAATGTCGCCCATTACAGGATACGCAATGGGCGGTGGCGGAGGAGGAGGAGGTTAGCAATTTTCAATCAATCAATAGTAGTTGGAAACCGTAATTTCCCTACCGTACCCTAACCGCTGCTCGGTTCAGGATACTCTAGGGGTGGTGGAGCTGCAGCTGCTGGTGGTGGTGGAGGAGGAGGTACTGCATTTTCCAATCAATCAATATTCACCGACTACCGTAATACTGTAACCGTGCCCTGATTCAGGGTACTCCGGTGGCGGAGGCGCAGCTGCACCTGCGCCCGCTGCAGCAGCAGGCGGTGGAGGTAATCAATCGATAACTGATTACCGTTATCTTACCGTAATCCACTCCTTCCATTCAGGATACAGCAAACGCGCATCGGCATCCATCGCTCACTGAGGCGATGCCCCTACTGTCATGCCCAGATTGTAGAATAGACACGATGAGAGATGATAAAGATATTGTAGTAGGCAATGTTATAAAATCCAGCTATACATGTCACCAATAAGTCCACAGCTACTGAGTTATAAAAAGCTCAGTAACCCCAATTCGAACAAAGTTGTTTTGTTGTTCAACCCGCAAACATCGGGTCCGCAGACACGCCTCATCACAGACATCGTCATTCCCTTATCGCTCTTTGAACTTGCCGCTCTCGCGAGCTTTTGCTTAGCGTTATCTATTATTAAAACAGAAACCCCGGCAAACTAGTGAGTTATTATTATTCATTCTAATTATGTTTTGTTTTTCTTTTGTTTTGACCATTCCCGTTTTAGTGTCCATAACACCCTACGTACAGGGCTGCTACCTCGCCAACTGGGCTGTGTATCGACCCGAGCCGCACAAGGTTGCTTGGAGCTACGGACTTATTTTTCACCCTACCATTTGGTTTCGGGATTGTAGCTCTCCGGAAAGAAAAGTTTAATTCAGTTCACTCCCGCCAACATTCCGATCGGTCTGTGCACGCACATCTTCTACGCCTTCGCTGCAGTTAACATCACTACATTCGAGGCGACGTTTGTTTTCAACCGCATGTTCGGTACATAACTCGAAAAATTCCTGTAGATAACAATTGAAGTTCCTCCGACGAGAACGCAGACATCACTCTGGGAAACTTTGACGCGCTGAACAATCTGAAGAAGAAGCAACACGGGCTGAAGACGATTCTCTCGTTTGGTGGTTGGGGCGAGTCGCAGACGGGCATCTACTCGGTAACCTCGCGTTTTTCGGTTGTAATCTCAATCTCTATAGATATGAAGATATAGTGCTGTGAAGGATGTGCATGAAATTGTAGTCCGGGAGACTGCACAATCGGCAATTTCGAAAACCTAGAATACTAGTGATGGCCACTACAGACACTCGCCGCTGACGCCGCCAAAACCTCGACTTTCGTTCACTCAGCCTGGGCGATGGCTGACCAGTACGGCTTCGACGGCATCGATCTGGACTGGGAGTACCCAGAGGCGAAGGATCGATTCAACTACATTGATCTGCTCAAGGTCCATAACAGTCTTTCAAAACAACAACAAAAACAAAGAATTGTGCAGGCCTTGAGAAACGCGTCTAATGGAAAGCTGCTCACAGCCGCGGTTGCTGGTGGAAGCGACGATCTGATTGGCTACAATACGCTTGCGATGGATGAGTATGCTTATTCCTTTCACCGAATAGTCAAAGATGCCCTTTTCGAATGTTAAAACAGGAAAAAACAGATACTTGAACTTCTTCAACGTCATGACGTACGACTTCTACGGAGACGACGATGACGAGGTCCAGCATCATGCAGCGTACTCGGAGACTGTGAGATCGACAATTGACGTCATCTGACACTACTGGCCATTCTCAGATCCACGCGCTCCAACTGTGGAACCTGCGTGGCGCGCCCAAGAACAAGATAGTGATGGGCATTCCAGCCTACGGAGTTGGCTGGATTGCGGATGTTTGCGCGTTAGTTCGCCCTTTTCGAAATTCAATAAAAATTTATATTGAAGACTTGGATCGCCCGCCTCTGGACCTGCGGAGGGTGGAGAAGGCGCCTACTACGACGTAATTTGCTTGTTTTAGTTTCGTAATTTACTATTTTTCGAATTCAACAGCTCGTGGAGATGCCAGGGCAAGTAATCGACACGCGAGAGGGCCCGCTGCTGCAGACAACTATCAATGGAAAGAATACTTGCTACGGCTTCGATAATCCTGAATCTGTTCTCAAGAAGGTTACGACTTCCCCAGTATTTCTCACTGAATTAACAGTTTAGATGTCCTACATCCAACAGCAGGGCTACGCTGGAGCATTCACCTGGTCTGTCGATATGGACGACTCGACATTCGATATTCACGCTTCGATCAAGTGAGAAAACGCATTAGACCATGGCTAAGTATTCGTTTCCAGGCGCGGACTATCAAGCGAAACGTAGTGACCGACGAATCGTACACATTGTGCACACAATTTATATTTACATTCTAAAAAATGTTTTAAAAAACAATTCTGACCGTGCATATTGTCTAAAAGGTACATTATTGCAGTTTTTCGACACTCCAAAAAAGATTTCAAGTTTAATTTCTGACTTTTCTTCTGAAGACAGCACTGGCTATAATGTAGCGAGAAAGAACTATGGCGCAGCATAGAAGAAGTGAAAGAGGATGACTCAGAGAAGGACTTCTTTTGAGTTTCGCGCAAACAGAGAACAATAGTGTCTGTGAAGACGATGTTAGGCTCGCTTTCCCCTCGAAAGAGTGCGCGGGGTTGAAGAGAAGGAGAGTTTGCAAGGCATCACAAATGATCTGCTTTTATCGAAAAATTGCGAGTCAATTAATCATTGCTCACTGAGGAAGAAAACACTGAAAATTGCACAAAGTCAAATGATCGACACATCCATCAGAAATCTTAACTCGCGCATCCGATATCGTAGTAGTGTCCGCCCTCCACAAAGTCTTTGATCATCGCATCCGGCAACGTGCCGTCATCGTCCACCTCTGAATTTGGGCTGTCAAAGCGAAGAATCCCTTCGTCTCCCGTGCTCTTTGGTCTCCTTGGTGAGAGAACACGCGCAGTGCACAATCGACCACTCTCTCACAAATGGTCGATTGCGCAGGGCAAAAGTAAGGCAATACCGATCAAGATGAGGGCACGGAGCTCCCCGTAGGAGCGTCTATCCTCCCCCCTGCCCACACTCCCAATAAATCTTCCGGGGGAACTTCTCAAGTTCCAAAATTATTAAGCTGCTCACTAGGAGTGTCCCAGTAGTATTCCGTGGAGACCATGCACAAGAAATGCTTCGTCTCCCTCTGGTAGAAGTTCAGGCCCGAATTGGCAGGCATCCCTCCTGAAAAGAGCATCAAATGACGAAATTACCCGCCAATTTTATATATTTTTGTGACTAGTTAGCCACAATCGCTTCTGCCGCTTAGAGGATAGGGGATCGAGGATCAGACGCTTAGGGGATCGGACTTCGAGTTATAGGGTGCGCGTGTCACTATGACTCGTCCCAATTTCCCTATCGTGATACGTGCATGAAGTGAAGCGCCCTTCCAACGGCAAAAACGCCTAAACGTCTATGGATACATGGCCCACCTGCCGGTATGTACTCCATCCAAACTTCGGTGTAGGGCGGCGGGCAGGAGTAGGTGTAGCCGTCTGCGGAGCGCACCTGTGAGAGCAACATCATGCAGGAATTCTCTGGCAGTGCACATATTACCAGCGGGAAAATGCCCAAATCCAGCCGTTCACATATGGGGGATTCATAGTCGATAAAAGCTGATCTCTTCATTCTACACACTCACTCGCCGGTCGAGAGACTGTGCAGAATGAAGAAAATGAACCATCATCTTTTATCGATAATGAAGCATAATGCTCACAGGAAAGACGCCGTCGCCCATGTAGCTCACGGCTCCGATCACCGGGTCGGCGCACGTCTTGCAATACACTGAACGAATCAGGAGCTCATTGTTCAGGAAGATCCCCAATAATCACGTCGGTTGTCACAATGAAGGAATCATTTTTCCTTTTTTTATCATTATTCCTCGTGACTGATAAGACTGATAAGAGAGCTCTCTAAGTCTTTTCTCCATTCCACTAATCCAGACTCCGCCTAAGACGCCCATCTGACCCGCCGTGTCCGCTGGCAGCGCGACGCCGCCGCGCGTCCACTGCGCGCCGACGCACTGCAGCGGGTCCGTCGCCTGCGATTGATCTTTGATCTCTGGAGTTGAGCAGACGTGCTCGAACCACGTTGGTGCCCGTGATGAACAGTCCCCACGCGCCCGTCGGACACGCCAGCATATCGCCCGTCCTCGTCGCAGCCGTGCACGAGTGCAGCACCGCGAGGCAGCCGGGGTCGACCCACGCAGGCGTCGCGCAGTCTGAAGCCGTCCTTACAACTATGAGAAGCATGTATGTACCTCGTCATATATGATTTGCCCAGCAAATGTGACGTCACAACTCAATACACAAAAGGGCCTATCTGGAATGCCTACCCGCTGCTGTAGTCGTCGACGTCACTGCTGAGGCTGATGGCGGTGACGCAGTTGACGTTGATGTTGACGCTGACGTCGATGATGTTGTCGTCGTAGCCGCAGCTGAAGCGATCGTTGCTGCAGTACTTGTTGAAAGCTTACCTGTGGTAGTGGAAGCAGGCGTTGACTTCGTCGTTGAAGATGACGACATCGATGCACCACAGGCCGGATCCCTAACGTAGAGCGTCCCCGACGAGGCACATCTGAACGCCCGCCCAGTGTCCGCGCCAAGCAGGGCGCATGTGGAGGCAGAGGAGGAGTAGCTGGCCGCAGCGCACTGTAAGTAATAGTATTGTTGTTTTTGTTATTATTATTATTATTGTTGTTGTTGTTGTTGTTGTTGTTGTTGTTGTTGTTGTTGTTGTTGTTGTTGTTGTTGTTGTTGTTGTTGCCAACCTGGTCATTCCGCAGACAGGCGTCCTGACAGGCTGCGACATCGGACGTTGCGATGATGTCGCCGACAAGATTGCGGACGCTGTCCCACGCGCCCGCAGTGAAGCACGAGCCAGCCTATTGATAACAGATTATCAGGCCAATAAGTCGATGGGCTTACCGCAAATTGCACCAGATTGGCTATAATGAAGAGGGAAAGCATCGGGAATTTCTAAGTCTCTCTAAAGAGAAGGACTTCTTTCGAGCACTGAGAGAGAAGGACAATAGCGTCTGTGAAGATGTTGCTAAGCTTTCTTTCCTTCTCTGCGCTGGGTTGTGAAGAAGAGAGCATCAGAGAAAAACATAGATGCGATAACAATTCCGTTGAGTTATCGTCACGTGTGATTGATCAATGTTTTTCGGTCGCAATGTTTGGTTAGGACAATCAACATTTTGTTGTAGGGTTTCGACACGTGGTTTTCTTGCGGATAGCATTCGCTCAAACGAACATCTCGAAGCACGAACTAGGGGCAGAAACCATCGAGTGAACGTCGAGTGAAAAGTCTGCCTAAACTGATTTTCGGTACCTCCATCTCGAGAAATACTTCTAATCATGGTCAAAATTATGATGTACATCATAAAAGATCTAAATTACTATAAAACATTTTTTTTATCCGGGAAGAGAATTTGCGTCTCATTTCGCTGATGGAATAGTGTTCGTCGATTGGAGCAAGCCCTTCTTGGAAAATATCCGATATAGCGCACATCGAACTTGTTTAGATAATATGTATAATAATACTGGATCAGCAAACGTTGTGATATCATTGATATAAGGTCCCTGGGATTTCAAATAATCATTCAATATTAGTCAAGATATATCCTCTGCTGTAAAATAACTAACCACCTCTCGAACAATTCCCATCACGACTCTATTGTCTGCAAAGAATGCGTATGCCCACACGAATTGGTGAAGTGCGACAATAAAATAGGAAGTACTTGATGTCAAAGTGAATATAAGGAGTGATCTCTGTTGTTTGAGTAACAAAGACGAGGAAAGAGTCTGAAGATGAGGAATTATCTCAGCCTTACAAGGTCAAATTCACGTTTTCATTTGCAAGAGTTTGGAGACGAAAAAAAGATAAAGTTCCAAGAATTACGCCACTAAGAACGTACAAGGCGTAGAATATCCCGGAAAAAGACCGATAAATCTAAATGAGGTATTACGCATAAAAACCCTATAGAACATACGGCTCCAACTTTGATACTAAAAATCCCAGATAAGTGCCATTCTCCCATTCTATGGGTAAAAATAGCAAGAATGAATGCGAAATGAAGGGAATTGCATATTGGCCACAAATAATTACTCTTGTCTTCCCAGTAGCCCACGTCTAAAACCGCTGATATGTAGTGCTTGAAAAGATAGTATCAATTACATCCAACGAACTTCTGACATTGGTGAGAAGTGTAAAACGGTTCAAAAGCGATAGAAACTTTCCAAGAGTGTCGACAAAAGTGAAAGAGAAGAACATCTACGTCAACGGACATTTATGAGTTTATGAGAAAATGAACCATCAGATTACCTGCATAACATAAATTACCCATTCGCTGTCCACGTCTACAGGCACATTAATCACAATATCATACAGCCAATAGCGTACGACCATGCCCATTCCTGCTACGCCTAAAATATCATTTATACAGAGCCGACTTTTCTTGCAATCGACAATTGCTCTTTGAACCACAATAAACTTTGAATTGAGCAATTTGAGAAAAGTTCACCTGTTGAGCAAAACAGCATGAAGAATGGAGTTTTCGTTAAAGTGTCTTTGCTCATCGACAGCAAACTAATGAAGATCAAGTAGAGAACACAGCCGATAAACTCGATCGATGATGAAACAAGACGAAAAGGAGAAAGCATCAGAAGTAATGAAATGGGCTTATATTTCTTTTCTGAATGAGTCACTGAACTTTGTACTATCGAGAAGGAAGTCACGGGTTTGTTGGACGTGAGAAAACATACATCGGAGTGAAAAACAACGAGTCCACATCAACACTATAGATTTGTAATACGTGAGAATGTAGTCTACCTTCCTTCATGTGCACCAAGGTACGTGAGTATGTAGATCAAAAGAATATGATCATGAATGGTTCATTGTCTCCAGACTAATTCATGTGATAAAGCGTTCGATAAGGCAAATGTGAGAGTGAAAAAACATACAAAATGTGAGGTATGTGGAAAAAAAATATGTGAAATTTTCGAAATAAACAAATTGAGGTTTTCTTCAACAAATTCCAACATCTTGAGCATCAATTATTAGTACAAGAACATTTTAGCATGTTGTGTTCGTGATATCTCATAAATTTGAAGTCCCTTGCTCACTAGAGTTCGAAATACGAGTCGCCGTTTCGTCATTTCGCACACTCTCCCCAGACGACCGACGAGAGAGCATGGGGAATGAAGAGACGGCGACTCATATTTCGAGCTCTATTGCTCACACCGTCGTCGTCATTTGCGACACAAAGATCGATCCGTGCGACACTTTCGGTCTGAAATATACGCACTTTCTTGTGAAATCCGCTGCAAAACTAAGTAGGCTAAGCTACTAAGTACTTGGGTCTCCAAAGCAGTCGGATGACCTCCCTGCGGTAGTCAGTCATAGATACGAGTACAACGAGGGCGTCAAGGGGGAGGAAGAAGGAGATCAGCAGGGGCGCGAGGTTGGCCACCCATGTAGCGTCCATGTCGAGCAGGGGAAGGATCATGAAGGCGCCAGCGGACACGTAGAGTGCGAAGAACGGGATGAGGGTCTGATTGAAACGATTTTTGTGGGTTTTTTCGGATTTTAATGGTTTTTTGTTGGTTTGGTGGTGGTCTGGGGCAATTGGAGGTAATGGCGACAAGGAGTAATAAACGGTATAAAAAGAGGGTTATCGCTGGTTTGGTGGTGGTCATGGGGCAATTAGGGTTCGGATTCCAAACCTGGAGACACAGTGTGAAGAACAGCTGCGTCTGCATGCGCAGCAGCGTTCGAGACATGAGATTAGCGGACGTGAGAAAGGAAAAGATGCTGTGGATCGCATAGAACATAAATGTGATGCAGCTTCCGATAATCATCACGCAAACAGCAATTCCCAGGAGTGTTTTTGCCTTGAAGCTTCCGTCGGCCTGCAACGCAATCTGATTTGCGCAAAAAAAGACAGAAAAATGAGGTTTACGTTCAGACATTCAGCCATAATCATGGCTCTTTCGTGGCTGTCCACTCCGAAATGTTGTTGCAATTCGTCATGTAATAACTCTCGTCCCGATTGAGAGGGTGTGAACAAATAGTAGCCGACAGAGAACCTTTATTGAATGGTTTTTTTCATATTTGAGAATGTTTTCTGACCATGCGAAAGGTTCGAGCATCGCCACAGTGAAAAGCAAAAGGATAAACGAGGGTTGGGAGAATTTTTGAATTCGATGGGGACTGAAATGCGCATTAATATTTGCTTATTCACGGATCATCTTACTATTTCAGCGCCCAAAGTCGATACAGAAAGCTGTAATCGTCAAGGACGAAAATGACGGAGTAGACTCCGGCGTACATACAAAGAGCTCGCTGAAACATGTTTTTTCGATGATCGCAATGGAATCTTACCGTATCATTCACGATTCCAGTCGAAACCATCACGAACATTCGATCTAGCGCAACGAATCGCTAAATGATTATTTAGTCATGACTGGAGTGGAGAAAAACAAGTTACCTCTCGAAGAAAGCACTGCCCAGTAGTATGAGTAACGTCAACAATTACGATTATCATCTGAAGCGAAAATAATTTAATAAAATAGAAAAATACAAGCCTGCAGGTATCGGTACATTCCCAGGTTGTTATTGTTGCAGAAAATGATGCAGTAGAGGAGTAGCGAACTGAGTACCATTCCAACTGCTAAAATCACAACAAAACCTTCTCATGTCAGATACCAGGACATACCATAGTTACAGTGCTCAATGCGCGTCACAAACTCGAAGTAAGCCATCATCTCGAAATAGAACGAAGGATTTTACTGATGATTTCGCGAAGGCTGCCGTTACAAATAGCGTACTGAGCGAATGACGACCACATCTCAGGGGACCCCGGTCACTATTCTTGGCAGTCATGAGTATCGTAAAATCATCACGGTTCCGAGTTATTGTAGTTCCCTTTCTAAAATAGCCTTTCTGTACCATGACTAGGCACCATTTCACAAAAGTTCATAAAATGACAAATTCACACATTTTAATTATAATTTTGTTCAGTCGCTCGTTGTCTCGCAAATTATTTGTTTATTTGTTTATCAAAGGAGAAATATTCAAACTGATGAATTACAACGAGCACATTGTTCGCCAGAAAGCCTACGAAGCACAATTCGAAATTTCCACCTCGACCGACTCTTCATCGCCCGACCAATTCAGGTTACTGAACTCGATCGAGCATCGTCTGAAGCGCAGCCGCAGAATCTCGTGAACTGGCATCACGCTGACAATTTCGAACTGAAAAGTTGTTGTTGTTATTGTTGTTATTGTTGTTGTTGTTGTTGCTTTTGCTTTTGCTTTTGTTGTTGTCCAAAAACCTAACCTCGCCATAGAGATTCCCTTCCTCGGCGAGTGCGTCGATTCCGACAGCCCCCAGGCTTATCCTTAGCGGCATGTACCGCGCTCTGAAGCTGATCTTCCGATGACGATTGTCTTCGGAGAGCAGCTAAAAGCGGCCCTTTCAGTCTCATTATTCGGCACTTCCTCCATGATTGTGAGAGAACAATCACTCGCCTGTGCCACCGTCTCCAATTCGCTCAGCGTGAACTCCGCAACTTCCTCGTGCAGTGCCAAACTTTTGTGAGTTGCTATCAACTTGAGGAGCACGTCAAACGACCACGTTTCCTTGAAAAAACTTTGTCGAAAATACTGTGGAGGTGTATTAATCCTTACGCCGTTATGACGTATTATTCTCAAGTTTTGCATTGGTGGAATTGCGAGAAGTTTCTCAGGAGCGGGACGGAAGCAAAGCTTCATTGTGAACTCGCTTCCCCCATAATGAGCAATGAGGTCATGTGCGCTGAAATAAATGAGACAATTCGAAAATAATAGGAAAAAATAGGTTTCGCAAGAAATCGTCTCTTTATTCCGCGTGCTCTCTCACCGGTCAGAGTGGCGAGAGAGCGTGCAGAATGAAGAGCCATCCCTACATCACCTACTTCTCCAGTTGACAATCATTGTCCACGCTCAAGTGAACCGTTCGAATTTTCACGTTTTCAATGAGTTTGCGGATGAAATCCATGGGAATTGAGTCATTCAACTGAAAGTTTTATGTTTTTGCTCTCATGCTCATGGATCATTCAACTTTAAGCTTACTGCAAATCGAAAACTGTCCAGAGCGATGCCTCTGAACAGGCGTTGCCGGAGATAAAGTATCCGCTCGAATGTTTCCTCCGACTTTTGCCGGCAAGTGAACCTCGCTCCTCCCATGTGCACCGATACCGCATTCTGAATTCTATTTTTTCATCACACATTGAGTTGTATAAATTGCGAACACTTTTGATGAAGACCAGTACCTCCTTTGGTTCATTAAAAAAACCAAGCACTTCTCCGTTTTGACACCTCTAGATCAGCCACTCAAGTCTGTGCACACTTTCCACACACGATGAGTCAGCGCTTTTACGTTTGTCCACATTGTCTCACCTCGAGGCTGCTATCCTCGAACTCGCATATATATATATCGATGAAGCAATGGTCTTTGAAGTACCCAGCATTGGTCTCCGCGACGAGCTTCTCAAGTGCACTAAAAACCATTGAAAATAAAACAAAAATAAATGAAAAAATGCGAAAACAAACTGGCAAGTGAGCCGCATCGCCAACCGGTCCTTGACCGGAATATACTCATTTCCCGAAGGATCATTTCCCTTCATTTCATCATTTCCCGAAGGAATACAACAGGCAGGGCGAGAATATCCATTGACGAAAACGGGGAATGACTCAGCAAGTGAAAAGAGAGAGAAAGAGAGAAGCAGCGAGTGTAAATACGTGAGAGAGCACACTGAAATATGGCAGAGATAAACGACGGAAAGCGTGAGCGGCTCTTTGCAGAGTACGTGTCAAAAGTAACTTTGAATTGCGAACTGACAAGAAATAACCTTTTCAGTGTAAACAAACAAGGAATAGCTTTGTGATGACAACTGAGTAGCGAGCACTTGATAAGACTGTCAAAGAATTTGTTTTATCAATGATAATCATGAAACAACAACTACCACGTGTCACAATTCGAAATCTCCACGTCGATATATTCTCGTTCTCTGTACCAATCGAGATTGCTCAACTCAACCAGGCATCGTCTATAGCCAATTTGAAGGGTTTCGTGTATCACAGTCAGAATCTCGAACTGAAACGTTGTTGTTTTTGTTGTTGTTGTTGTTGTTGTTTTGAATCCAACCTCGCCGTGGAAGTTGCCGGCCTCGACCAGCCCATCTATTCCGGCTGCGCTCAGGCTGCTACTCAGTGGCTCGCATTGCAAGTGTAATCGAATCTTTCGATGGCGAGAGTCGTCCGAGAGTATCTAAAATGGGTCAATCAGTATCTGAAAATCACAAAAACCAATTATTTACAGTAGTTAGATATGCGATTACCTGTAGCAGCTTCTCCAATTCCTTCAGCGTGAATGCCGAAACTGGCTGGCACAGATCCAAGTTCCAATGGTTCGCCACTAGCTTGAGCAACATCTCGAACGACCACGTATCCTGCATTTCGTTCGGCTCAAATTGCATTGAACTGCTTCAGCCTTACGTCATTATGGAGCGATATGTTCAACTTTTGCATGAGCGGAATTGCGAGAAGTTTCTCGGTCGCGGGACGGAACCAGAGGTCCATCGTGAATTTGCTTCCTTCGTAGTCAGCAATGAGCTGAAGTGCGCTGAAAAATCGTTTTTCAAATTTTCATTTTCGAAAATTAAAAATATTATTCATCACTTACTTCTCCAGATGCGAATCGTTGCTGACGCTGAAGTGAATTCTCTGAATTTTGACGTTCTCTACCAATTTGCAAATGAATTCCATGGGAATCGAGTAATTCATCTGAATTTTTACTCGTTAATTCATTTATTTTCATTTGTTTAAAAACTCACTTCGAATCGGAAGCAATCCAGAGAGATCCCCCTGAAGAGACGGTGTCTGAGATAGAGTATCCTTTCGAATGTCTCCTCCGACTTTTGATGGCATGTGAACCGCGCACCTCCAATGTGTACCGAGATCGCATTCTGAATTTTAATTAAAATAATTTAGATTTTGACCCCACAGTCCCCATCAATTTTTTCTCATATCGAACAACATCGCTGACTGACATTTTCCGTGCAAACATCGATTAGTGCGCCTGCACACTCTAAGCATACGCAAGTGAGTCATTTTCATTTTTACTCTCCCCTTTTCTCACTTCCCAAGGCCTTTTCTTGAAGTCGAACATCGGTTCTTCCATGAAAAATGTTCCCTTGATGTAACCAGCATTGGTCTCCGCGACGAGCTTCTCAAGTGCACTGCAAAAACATTCTCTCATCTCAAAACAATTTTAAGAAACCCCAAAATAAATGAAGAATACGTCAAAAACATACTGGCAAGTGAGCCGCATCGCCAGCCGGTCCTTCACCGGCACATACTCCATCATTTCGCGAAGAAAAACAGCCGGGAGGGCGAGAAGATCCATGCGGAAAAGTGGCGTGCGCAGTGAGAGAAAAGAGAGAGCAAGCGCGAGTGAGACGTGACAAAGCGCACTAAAACGAGAGAAAGAGATAGCGGCGAGAGTGTGAGTGCGCCTATTGTTAGCATGTGCACCGCAATATTGAGCCAACCGTCTCGAAATTCCACTGAAAGTCCTAAACTTTAAAATTGCGCGCACATCATAACCCTTTTTCCCCCAACGTACCAAACCATTTTGTGTAAATAAACCGGAAATGTGACGGGCTATAAACATCGCAGACTACAAATACAGCCCGTGCACCGATGATTCACTTCCGATCTTTTAGCACATTCGATCTATAGAACCATAAAGATTCTGAGATGCGCATCACATTCTCATTCTTTTGATTAGTGGCCACGCCTTGCAGCATGTTGCACAAGATCAATTGATGGGTTTCCCACACCTCATCGTCACTGTTTTTACCTGTTCGTTATCTCTCTACTGTACACACGCTTGACCACTTCGCGCTCAAGTTTTCACAACCATTTAATCCCTTTCTGGTCCAATGAATCCCTTCCCAGCATGCGTCCGGACCGTGGCTCTCATCGCTTCGGCGTGGTGCCCAGTCGGCTCGGGCCTTCGACTATCTGGAAGGAGATCGCGCCGTACGATGGCTGTCGTTGGTGCATCTCTCATTGCGACGATGTTAGCTCTTTTAGATATACGTCCATATTCCGCTTTCATCGCTTTTCAGAGTTATTTATCGCTTTTCAGGACTACACAAATTTTGTGTACGTCAATACCTCATTCGCTCTGCCCGATCCACTCGGTATCGATGACTACGTGCCGTACTCGTTGAACAAGCAGAAGCGATGGACGCTGCCCGCGAAAATAATGGCGGAGATGGAGCAGTTGCAGGTATGAGTTCGAACTTTTTTTGAGGATTTTTTTCGCTAAATACTGTGCGAGACCTTTGGTTGCGTTCGCAGATTCATGTTTGCACTTATGTTCTAAGACATGGCTTAATCTTTTATCTGAGCATATGAGGCCGTTTGCGAAAGAGTCAAGCAGATCCGACTGGGTCTGGCACAGCTCAAAAAGGTCGATTCTCTGAAACTCTTGGTTTTGGGGTTCTCGAGGGTGCTGATGACGATGGGCATACTCATTTTCTATATTGAGCCTCCGTTGGCTCCAGATGGCGTCACGTCGAAATCGGTTTATGCCGAATTTCCCCGTCGAGGAGGTTGCTAAAATTTAGAGAAAATGTTTCCCGGGGTAAAATTTCATGCTGATCACGCCTGTCTAATTCATTTTTCACAAAATATTAAAATAATAATTTAAAATCGAACTTTTTGCTGAGTGAGAAGTGGGCTTAGCTTTTTACATAGATCGAACCGTCTTGATGTGAGGATTCCAAATATGAGAGGGATCGCCAGAGGATCACCCACCACTGTGCGATCCGCCAAAAGTTTTTCCTATCATCCACCAAAGTTGAGCCAAGGTACTTCGAACGGTGCTCTTTCAAACTGCGCTTCAGGAATTTTGATATCGGGTCTAAATTTCGCAATACGAAAGATCAAAGATCAAGTATACAACAGGATTTCGCAAAATGCTCGTCACGGAAATGACCATAACTCGGCTCAAAATTAAGATATTGACTCGATCTAAGTTGCATTAGAGAGATAAAAGATCGGACAACAATTTGAAACACCAAAATACCCTCTGGCCAATGAAAATGCCCTCTGGCCAACGG
>LS594444.1:73760-86496 GCA_900490775.1 Pristionchus maxplancki
CACCCGTTGGCCAGAGGGCATTTTCATTGGCCAGAGGGTATTTTGGTGTTTCAAATTGTTGTCCGATCTTTTATCTCTCTAATGCAACTTAGATCGAGTCAATATCTTAATTTTGAGCCGAGTTATGGTCATTTCCGTGACGAGCATTTTGCGAAATCCTGTTGTATACTTGATCTTTGATCTTTCGTATTGCGAAATTCAGACCCGATATCAAAATTCCTGAAGCGCAGTTTGAAAGAGCATCGTTCGAAGTACCTTGGCTCAACTTTGGGGGATGATAGGAAAAACTTTTGGCGGATCGCACAGGGAGCTCGAAAATGGGTGATTCTCTCGCGATTCGTCTCATATATAATATGAACGAAAACAACCTCCCCGTTCCCCCCCCCCCCCCCGAAAACAGCCAGCGGTGATATATCACCGCTGGCAGGATCGGCCAGGTAACATGAAAAAGTCACCGCTTCGCAACATGCTTCATGATCATAACAATCATATTCTCTCAGCGTGATCCCGAACACAGCGTGCGCGTGTCTGTGACCAACCACGAGTTCGACTTCGCGTTCGAATCGGCGCCGTCCAGGTCCGAGTACGAGCTGAGATATCATCCAACGTGAGTGATCGAGGAAATGAGAAAATACTATGAACAGAGACGTACTGGTTAGTAGTTCACTGAACAAGAAGACATAGAACTCATTGCAGCCGCGCGTTCCACAGCGAAAAAAAGGACGTGAAGGTGACACGCCGCGTGGCTAGGAAGGGGCAGCAACAGTTGCGCAAGATCGTCCATCGGTGCGTTTATTTGTTAAGGTTACTGCTATTATTATTATTATAGCTGTTGTCGCTGTAAAAAAGTGAAACTTCACTGTTTTTAACTGAAAGTCTATCATGTCAGAAAAAACGACGCAAAGCCGTGGAACACACGCGAAAGCCGAAGGGATGCGGTGAAGTATGATTGGTGCGATCGAAGGGCATATCTGAACGACGATGAGCAGGTGAGAATATAATCAATGATTACGAAAATGATTATTTTTGTTATAGAATCTACACAGCGTCTACACCGTTTTGAAGAAATTCACCAAGACACCTGCGCATACCAATGCACTGGAGAAGAAGTGAGTGTCACAGTCCTGCGTTGACCATTGTACCAATATCAGGAAAGTGCCCAGACGGGACCAGCATTCGAGGAACTATCGGAAGAGAATGATCGAGAGCGAAGAAAAGTACGCGGAGGTTGAGGAGGAGGATCAATACGAGGATGGTGAGAGATTCAGCAATTTCATGCGAATCAGTAGAGCAGGAAATACGAGTCACCGTCTCTTCATTCTGCTTACACTCTCTCGCCCAATCAACTGACGAGAGAGTCAGCGAAATGAAGAGACTCTTATATCGAGCACTACGAATCAGCATCTGTTAATTACTATTTAATGCAGAGCCTAGTTCATCTCTCGTCTCTCCTGTTCCTAGTGCTGCTTCGCTCTCGTCCTACCTCGTCTCAACTACCACAAGAAACGCTCGGCCTAAAAGGCATACTGAAATCAAGAAGAAACGCTTCGAGGACGAATCCTTCCTGTCGTCAACGAAGAGGCAAGGACTCATCAAAAGAAGCGTATGTTGAATCAATCCTTGAGTCGATGAATCTCTATGACAATGAGCCCCAGAAGAGAAATGGAACAATTTAAGATCTATGACCAATGGGCGAGCGAGGTCGTGGGAGATGAGGAGGACGAAGAAGAGGAAAAAGAGATTCTCGCAGACGTCGTAGTCGTCGAGAGCCCGTCTCGGATCGTCCTCGGTACGTCTTCTATGCCTCCAATCCGATGACGATTTATTCCCGATCGATAACGTTCTCCATTGCAGTAACCGCGCTACCACAACTATACACACGCTTGAAACTGGCGGACACTGCCTTGGAAGCCCATCCACCGCTACCGGTGCTTCCGCAGTCATGGGAGGTACCCCTTCATTTTTTTTAAGTTTCCGATCAAGTGGATAATAGAAACCATGACTATAATAGGGAAATCTCTCACAGCAGTCTTTATTTCATGTTGAAAGCGCTGTAAATTTGTTGATAAGTTGCCTTTCCCAGCCTAGTGGACAACCATTGCAGGTGCACCGACAAGACACAGCCCGCGTGCTCGGCCGATCCTTCCCCATCTGCATCATCGCCAAAGAGATGGCAGGCGAAGAGATCGGGCTCTTTTCGCAGGAAAAGTACGGGTTTGGCGATCGATGCACAACTTAGTTTGATAAACACGGTATTCATTGCCTATTTGCAGTTGCCTGCGGTGCGCGGAGCACTGGGGCCGCATTAACATCTTGCTCGAAGGAGATCGCACGACTTCGCCTGCGCATCAGTCGCTACCAGCCACTTGCATGCTCTGCTGCAGGACAATGGAGGCCCATTCACTGATCGAGGTCAGAAACATCTTGCGTCCTAGAGTTTGAAGACATATCGCCGGAAAACATGAGTGTGGCTCATTTGTTTTTACCTCTATTAGAATTCTGGTATCCGTTAGATGAACACTGTTCTTTGCAGCACGCCCGTCCCTTCTCCCTCGCGTGCGGCCACGCCTGCTGCACGGGCTGCTGGCTGCGGCGGATATCGGATGGTATGAAGAAGGGCGAAGTGCCTGTCAGATGTTCGGTTAGTGTACTTTTTACTGTCGTTGAATAGTCGACTGTATATTTCGAAAACGTTTCTCAGGATGACACTTGCTCGATGACTCTGACGATAACGGCAGCAGCAGCGCTGCTCGACTCGGCATCCCTTCGAGCGTATACTGAAGCCGTGGCAGAGGTGGGTTGTCCATTCGTATTTTGCTGTCACTCAATATGACCATAACGCAAAAACAACAGTCGAAAGCGGTAGCAGTCGCTGAGGTGATAAAATTCGAAAATAGTACGATTATAAAAAGGTATTTGCAGGCATTATTGAAACAGCAGAAGATCGCGCGATGCAGCGACTGCAGAAGACTTCGAGCAGTCAGGAGGTGAGCACAATTTCCACACTTTACATAGAGCTTCAAATCGATAAGATACACTTCTCAGCACTCGCCCCTACATCCGCTGCCTCTGCGGCAACATAGTCTGTTCCCGATGCTCTTCACCCGCACACCTTCCTGTCTCCTGCGCTACCTACCACGAGTACTACAGGTTCTTGGAGAGATATGGTGAGTGGTTTATCTTGTTTAATTTACCGGCTGGATAGTGAAAGTAAGCCATACGATCGAATCTTTAGCATTTCAGGTCCCAGTACGGACATCTTCTGGAGCCACGTTCCAAGTTTCCTCAAGAAGGTATGTGAAGGGAAATGTAGATAAATAATTTCTACTCCTCTGTCAAAATTTTTTAGAAAGTGCTCGGTCTCGCGTTTGACGCGAAGCTGTCGTACACTGAGAGGAAGAAGGAGGTACGGTAGATATTAACAACTGTAGCTACTGTAATTGCCCTATCAATCAGCTGGATGGCCGCCTGCAATGCCTGTCGATAAGAACGAGGAGCGACTTCAGCGACGTCCTATCGGCGGTAGAAATTTCGTTGTTTCTCGTGATTTACTGCAATTAGTGATCACTGCTGTAATATCACATTTCGCAGCTCGCCCATCTCGCGCAGATGTGCTATCTCCACTCGGGCAAGTCCAGGCGATGTCTGGTTCTGGGTGATCGTATTCAGTTCGGGATGTGCTACTTCTTCGACACAAAGTGAGTACTGAAATATCAAAATCTGTGGAAATGGGGTAATGAATCTGTGTTTCAGAGACAGGAATCGTCGAAATCTCCTACGCAAAACGGAACTGATGAAGAAGATTCTGAGAGACATTGTTTATGAACTGTTCGGATATCGTGTAGAAAAATAAAGGGTATTTGAAAATACGCAGTTCACTACCTACAGTATAAAGTTATTGACTGATACACTAACCTTATTGACATTTGGAATAAACGAAAAACGTCATGTAAACAGTGAATTTCCATTGTCAAAATGATGTTGGTCCGTGAATAAGAAAGCATGAATGAGAAAATCTCAAGAGAAAAAAGAATAGCGACGGAGAACAAGGGTGCAAATGATAAGAAATCCTATTCGCATCATCCCGGACTAATCTTCGAAAGTGAACTGTATTTTTTCTATTGAAAAATAACTAAACCGGAAAACCTTGCGCTGTTTACACTCCTTACTACAGATCTAACCTATGCAAATGATGATTCATTTGCGCGAGCTTTTATACCCATATGGGCTGAAATTGTGCATCGTGACTCTCTCAGTCGGTTGATTAGTGGCCGAACCTTGCAGCATGTTGCGCAAGATTGCAGAATCTATGAGTTCCGTATATTAACATCAACTGTTTTCTCGCTCCCTGTCTCAACCTTCGGTTACCATGCTGTAATTTAGGCCCTCGAATGCGCCTAGTGTAAATGGGTGACCTTTACCTTTATCTTGTTGATCCATTGCGCTTCTTCTCAGGATGCGCCCTGACCGTGGTACTCATCGCTTCGGGGTGGTTCCCAATTGGCTTGGGCCGTCTACAATCCGGAAGGAGGTCGCTAAAGAGGACACCTTCTTTCGGTGCATCACTAACTATGAAAATGTAGGGATGTTTCTTATTAGATGTTCGTAGTTACTTCGAAAATACTCAAAAAAATAAAGATTTTCAGAACTACGACTATTTCGTGCAATACAACGCGTACTTCGCTCTGCCCGATCCACTCGGACTCGACGGATACTTCGTGGCGTACTCGTTGAACAAGAAGAAGCGATGGACGCTGCCCGGAGAGATGGCGGAGGATATCGAGCAACTACAGGTATGATGAGAGTGAAAAGTGGAAGATTCTCCGCATCATTTCTTGGCTACTACTCACTGTTTGTAGTCTACCAGCTGGGGAGAATGGAGAGATCGTGATTCTTTTACACTTAAAATCCAAATTCAAGGATCCCGATCGTAATGTGCGCGTCTCGCTGTCCACACATGAGGTCGACCACGCGTACCGACAGATGAAGGAGTGGACCGAGAACGAGCTGCGATACTGGCTCACGTGAGTGGTTGACTCGAGCAAGCTTCTTGAGAGGGACGATGAAGCCTTTGAAAAAAAAGATCGATAGAAGCAATTGATTGCAGCCGCTCCGTTCACAGCGTAACGCGAGACGGGACGGTGACGTGCCACGTTGCACAGAAAGGACAGCAGGAAATGGGCAGGCTCATACATCGGTAAGTTGGCACTTATTCCTTCTTCATTCTTCCCGTGCAGCACGAAGTGTTTAGAATATGTTTCACCCGTTTGAATTGTCATGAATTTCAGGTGGGACAAAGGCAAGCCGTGGAAGTCGCGCTATAACAGATGGGATCCGTTGGTCTACGATTGGCGAGAGCGTCGATCTTACCTTGACGAGGAGGATGGGGTTGAGAATCAGGTGAGATAGATGAAGGAAACGCTGTTGCCTACAATTGAAATAACAAAGTCATTTGCATTATTATTAAGTGTATGTTGTTACAGAAACTGCATATCGTCTACACCGTCAAGGAGATGGCTACCAAGCCATCCGCGTACAATAACATCCCGCCAAAGAAGTGGGTTTCATAGCTTTATTTTCGTCAGTAAGCTAACATCAGGAACGAGTCCAGGCGGGATCGGATATCGCGCAACCATCGGAAGCGAATGATCGAAATCTCAGATAGCGAAGAAGAAGATGAACAGGAAGAAGATGTCGACGAGGGTAAGACCGTCTCCCATTTCGCATACAACTCAAATATCTTGGCATAATTTATTTTGCCTTGCAGATCCCAGTTCGCTACACGAGCCTCTTCCTACTGCGGCATCTCTCTCGTCCTTCCTCGTCGCTGATGCTCCAAGACGCGTACGTCCAAGGAATCTGAACAAGAAGAAGAAGCGTCCCTTCGAGGATGAATCCTTCCTATCTTCGACGAAGAGACAGGGACTCATACGAACAAGTGTAAGTCGGGTTTATAGTTGAGATGATAGATTCCCAGCTGTCAAATAAATTTTATTTTAGATCTATGACGCGTGGGCAACTGAGATCGTCGATGATGATGTTGACGAAGAGGATGAAGTGCTCCTAGAAGACGTCGTCGTCGTCGAGAGCCCGTCTCGGATCGTCCTCGGTAGGTTTCTCCGTTATTTGGAAGGGGGTACGACAGCTTCCATCGTTCTGTTGCAGTGACAGCGCTGCCGCACCTGTTCACACGATTGCGACTGGAAGACACGGCACTGGAGGAGCGCCAAACGCTGCCGGTGCTGCCGCGATCATGGGAGGTGAGTCAAAGCAGCTAGATTACTCTCTTCGCTCTACGCAATCGCTCAACCGGTCGAGTCAGTGATTCATCAGCTTTTGTCCGAACTATGCCGGATGATAACCGCCGGATGAGAAGACTATGAATGCCCCATAACAGGTGCACAGCCAGGATACTACGCGCGTGCTCGGCCGATCGTACCCTATCTGCATTATCGCAAGAAAAATTGCTGATGGAGAAGTCGGACTCTTTGCTCAGGAAAAGTATAATCATTGCTGCACTCAAAACCGTCCAAATCGTCTTTTCCAGCTGTCTGCGGTGCGCGGAACACTGGGGCCGCATTACTATTTTGCTAGAGGAAGTTAATCATCCTTCGTCTTCGGAGCAGCATTCTGAATCGTGCACCATCTGCTGCAGGACATTCGACGCCAATTCGGTGGAAGAGGTAAACGTTCGTTATTTCTTCTCTCATTTGTTTTGTCGGAACTCTTGTATTCAAAATTCAACATCAATTTGCAGCACGCCCGACCCTTCTCCCTCGCGTGTGGCCACGCCTGCTGCACTGGCTGCTGGCTACGGCGCATCTCGGATGGAATGAAGAAGGGAGTGGCACCCGCCTCTTGTCCTGTTAGTTCGAATAATCTCGTAGAACTAGATTGGTCGACTACGAAGCACGTCTTCAGAAAATGGCTTGTTTCTCAGGTTGACTCGTGCCCGATGACTCTGTCTATTACGGCTGCCACAGCGCTACTGGACTCTGTGTCTCTGCGAGAATACACTGAAGCAGTGGCAGAGGTGTGGTGGCAGAGCAGTTTAAAAAATATCATTATCCCTTAACGTAGGCACTACTGTATGAGCAGCGAATCGCGCGGTGCAGCAACTGCCGAAGGCTGCGTACGGTCCAGAGGTATGCACATCTGGCGCAAACTGTAGCTGAATTACACATCACAGTTCGCTGTCCTTCATCCGGTGTATCTGCGGCAACAACGTCTGTGCGCGATGCTCCGCTCCCGCCCACCCTCCAGTCTCCTGCGAGACCTACCACGAGTACCACAGGGTCTTGGAGACATACGGTGGGTCGTTTTCTTAGTCTGATTTACCGTATAACGATGAAATTATTTGTAGGCCCAAATACTGACGTATTTTGGTATCAAGGTTGCCATGTACCAAGTTTCATCAAGAAGGTGAGTCAAGTTTCATCAAGAAGAGAAGGTTCATCAAGATTAATCTCTTTTTGCACATACGTGAGCATAATGACTCATCTCCATTTGAACTGAAAAGAAGTATTTTTTACAGCGAGTGCTGAGCCTCGCATTCGACGCGAAGCTGTCGTATATTGAGAGGAGGAAGGAGGTATAACAAATTTTTTTTGTCCAGTTTCTTTCTCAGTAGATGCTCGAACGTGGCTGTTGCTAAAAACAATAATATTCAGTTAGACGGCCGCCTTCAATGCTTGTCGATACGAATGAGGAGGGAATTCGGAGACGTCCTTTCCGCAGTGTGTTTCTGTATAAAAAAAATGGGCCTTTGATCGCTTTCGCACGGTTTACAGTTCGATGCTTCTTTTTGCAGCTCGGCGTACTTGCGCAGATGTGTTATCTGCAGTCGGGAAAGTCTAGGCGATGCTTCGCTCTAGCTGATCGAATTCAGTTTGGCATGTGCTACTTCTTTGATACGAAGTGAGTGGAAAAGCAAGTTGCTCAAAAGCTCGTTTGATCGTTGAAGAACATTGAAAATGTCAGGGACAGGAATCGTCGACATCTTCTGCACAAGACCGAGCTAATGAAGAAGATTCTGAAAGATATTATTCACGAGTTGTTTAGATGACATGTAAGAAACTTGATAAAGTGTATTTTTTTCTGTACATACGTAGTAGTTATATCTGCTTTTATCTAAGTTACCAGACAGCGCGTATCAATCGCACACGTCCTTCCACAATAATTGTTTGTTTTTTTCTCTTCAAACAAACATTACACAATCCTTCAACATAGGAATCGGAGCCCGGCGTTGTTTTGTCTCCAGTGACAGCGCATGACAACTGAAAAAAACAGCCACTGATCCGATTTTTTGGCTAAAAACCCACACATTCGGCTGTTTTTCGTCGACAGATGAAAAATCCGATTTTCAGTTGGCTTTTGGCCTCACCCAGTCACACGGCCGAGAACCATCCCGAATTTCATGTTTTCACGATTTTTGTTTTTCAATTTGACACTGATCCTGTCAGCTTATTCGAATTCTGTGGCCTCATTTGCTGCTATAAATTAAGCGCTGGTGGGGACTGATTCATATCATCATGTTCTCTTCTTCCATTTGTCTTCTTCTGCTCATGACGGCTATCGCTGCTGAGACGACTACTGAGCCAGCTACAACCGTGGATCCAACAACTTCAACCACCATGGACCCTCTGCTTGAAGCATTCGCAGGTAAGGCTGATATGATTCGTTGAGATGAAATTTTTTTATTTTAAATTCACTTGAAACTGTTGCAGCGTTTGAGGCACGCTCAGACGCCGAAATATTTGAAGCAGAAGTGGAAGCGCTGGATAGAGTGATGCAGGAACTCTTTCACGGTTGGTTTTTTAAAATCACTCTTGTTTATAAATTTGATAGTACTGTCTGATGTTAAGCTGAGACTTTTTTTAACAGTATCTCAAAAATTATATATAAAATTGTACATATAATATTACTTGAAAAGGAACTGCTTTGAAAAGGACAGTACAACATATCTCTGATCGTGCGCTCGAAACAACGATGATTAGTAGCATCATTCCCTGTCCTCTTGAGACCGACCAAGCCAGTAGTTTACCAACAGATCTACTCATACAATCGACCCATATACTTGCCTATTTTAGATGGAAATGAGTACAAGCTGGCGAAACTTCGTAACGAATTCAGACGTCTGCGGTCGTAAAATCTGACCATATTGATAAACATTTCCAATGCCAATTGTCGTAGAACACTGAGAAATACGTGTTCTATCTTTCACGCATTGAACAATTGAACAATGTGAGAACATTAGTGATGTTATTTCGAGCGCTCGTTGTTCTCGAGCGGCCTCTCTAATTCATCGCTCGAGCGGTCGTCGTGAAATGATCGCTCGAGCGAGGAGAGCAAGACTGCTCTCTTTCGCTCGCGTGGGATGGAATGGCTCAGCGCACGTGCACAGAGAGATTTAGAGCGTTTTACATTTGATCCTTTCTTTGTCTCTCATTCAATTTGCGGACTCTCAACACAGATCCGATTAATTCCATCACTCTCGAGCGAAAGAGAGCAGTCTCGCTCTCCTCGCTCGAGCACACGTTTCCACGAATGGCGCTCGAGCGTTTCTTGTCCCTCCGCTCGAGCGAGTGACGCTCGAGCGATGAATTAGAGAGGACCCTCGAGTGACGAGCGCTCGCAAAAAAACGCTCGAGCGAACAACACTATAGAACATAGAGATGATTTCTGTCGACTTTATTAAGCTAATAAAAGCGTGAGCGAGAACACAGTCGAATGATCAAGGTTCCCTTCATCTTCTCACGTCTCATCAGCAGTCATCTCGATCTCGCTCAACATTCCGGTAGCATTTCCGTCCTCACCATGACAATGAACACGAACGATTGGATTCCCTGAAAATATTGACATTTAAAATTTTCAATGAGTGGGGGGACAGTCATCAACTGCCTTGTTCTTGCTTAGACACTCTTAACTGGAATGTTATGTGTTCCGTTCTGGAAAGTGAGAATAAGTTTTAAGACGCACAAAATCTCCTACACAAGAAAGAGCTGATGAAGAAGATTCTGAATGTTTTCATATTATTCATGAATTTTACTGATAACGTGTAGAAATGCATGGCAAAAGCGTATTTTTCGCAATAAATTGTGTGAGCCAACACATGTTAGCAGTCTACAGTTTTGATCTACCTTTCTGTAGTCTCGTCAAAGAAAGATATAAATTAGTTTCCCCGCAATTTTCACACATTACACGTTCTCAGAGATAATTGTCAACATTTATTTTCCCACGTACAGTCACTCAATAGCCGATTTATTTCGAATCTACTGCGAAATCAATAATGTCGGCGGCGCTCTTTGATGTTGCTAATCACTCAATCATGTTCATCGGCATCTCATTCAATTCGGTTGCTCTCTGGGCGATTGCAAGGCATACTCCGGCTTCACTAAAGGCATTTCCCCCTTTTTCGCATTCTAAATCTTATTTTTAGAATTACTCCCTCATCCTCTTCAATGCTGCCTTCAACGACTGGCTTGAGATGGTGCTACACTTCATTCTCAATCCTGGGTATGTACCTTGTCAAAGAAAAACAAACTACCCTCCCTCTCTCAATATTAATGTTTCATGATGTAGAAGGTGCTCGACGTTGACGTCGTCAGTGCCTTAATTGATTCAGAATCTTCATCAACGGCGTCGCCGTCGCGCACATGGCCAGCGGACCTTGCTGCCTCGTCTCCGACGCCTTCTGCCTAGTTCCGATCGAGGTGATGTCACTGCTGATCATGCACACATGCTCGATCATAGCAGTGTCGTTCTGGTACAGGTACGCCTTTTTAGAGAATATAGAGAGTAACAGTGACTTCAGGTATCGAATACTGCGCCCGAACACGCGTCCCGTCGGCTGGTTACGCCTGCAAGTTCTGCTTTTGCTATCGCTAACTCCGCACATACCGCAAATCGTATGTATTACACCCTGATTTGTCTACCCTCCTGATATTTTTAAAATAATTGCGTTCTTCAGATTGCCTTCTTCACTTTTGTTCAACCGCGTGAGGTGCTCGAACCCTTCATTACCGAGATCTACGGCGCAGCTCACATCGAGCATTTCGCGGTATTCGGTATGCAAGCGTTACCTCTGCTTTGACAATAAAATTTGCTCACTACGCATAATCGGAACGAGTGCCGAACACTCTTTTCGTTGAAGAAAAAGCAGAAGAATTCCTTAGGTTTCGTCGACGCCCGCGACCCCTCGTCGGCCTTCACCATCGGACACGTGCTCTGCTTCCCCAGCTTCGCGTACGCCTACATCTTCGTCACGCGACGGACGGTCCGTTTGAATCACGATTTTAATTATTGGTCTTCGGAATGAAGTGCTTGAGAAACACTCAGTACCGATTAGGATTGCGATGTGGATGCCTCTGCTTCTTCAGGTGCTCAAGACACTCGCCGCGAACGCGACCAAGATGAGCACAAAGACGCGGGACATGCACCAAACACTGATCAAAGCGAGATGACTAAAGTTTGAAATAGGACCCGTCCTCTCTGCACTCCACTCGCTCCAGTCGTCGAAAGACGGACGACGACGAGGCATTCAGATTCTCTCCATCCACGCCGTCCTTCCCTCGTGCGTCCTCGTCGGCTTCGTCTTCTTCTTCTTCCAGATGACTGATTACTACCACTCGCCGCAGGTGGAGATGACCGAGTACACGGTGTGTGAATACTTCAATCTCGTTCTGTCCGTCTGTCAATCGCTATCCTTTTGGAATACATGTTCACGCGAGCATTACGTTCGCTGTTTACGCACTATCTTAGCTACCAGGACGACTCTACCTCTACTGAGCACTGCTTACAGGTCGCTATCGTTCCTGCGCTCGTCAACCCCGTGCTCACGCTCTACTATGTGAAGCCGTATCGGGAGTGAGTTGATCGGTGGAGAAATTGCTAATCGCCTAGTTCCAGGTACTTGAGCAGGCTGATCCCATGCAAAGTGAACTTCTCAGTAAGCATGAAGACCGTGGCGCCTCCTGCATCCACTCACACTGCTTCGATTTTAACGTCGAAGTATTAAAAAAAATACTTATTTTAATAGACTGCAAAAATTTCCGATTATGTCTTGCTCATGTCTTGCATCTATTCCATTCAGTACAGAGAACGGCCGTAAATTTGCAGTTGGGTGCGCATTTACGATCTTCGTTTTATGAAAGAACACAACAATTATCTTTGTATTTTCACAAAAAGCAAGTCACACACAACATAGTATTCCATGAAAATTATGGACATTTGCTTCACACGAGCAATTCACAGATTTCTAATAACAATGTACAGTCAGAGAAAACCTCAGATGATAAACATTGCAGCCATCAAATCAAAGAGAGATGTTGGTCACATCGACTATGATTTTCGACTTTTTCAATCACATTGTCACGGTCATTGGAATTTCGATCAATTTAGTAACTCTTCTAGCTATCGCAACTGATGCTGTGGAAAAAGTAGGGGGAGAAAAGAGAAAAGGAGAAAATCGGGTGGAAAAAGTCGACAAGGAGAAATTCAAAATTTTGAATTGGCGCCTTTTTGGTATCTCGGTTCCCCTTGGAGCTAGCGACTTGAAATTTCGGCAGATGGGTTTTCCACCCCTCAGAACCCTATAAACCAAGTTTCAAGTCGCTAGCTCAACGGGGAACCGAGATACCGAAAAGGCGCGAATTCAAAATTTTGAATTTCTCCTTTTCTCCTTGTCGACTTTTTCCACCCAAGGAGAAAATCTCCCCTGACTTCTTCCACAGCATCA
>LS594444.1:124192-135905 GCA_900490775.1 Pristionchus maxplancki
AGGGAACAAAACAAATTTAATACTATTTATTTTAGAAAAAATACGATGCCTCACTCTTTTTCATGCATCGCACATACTGGGGCACGAGAGCATTTTCTTTGCCATCAATTATTAGTCTCAATTGATTGACTATGCAACTGAGCTTGTCCACGTTTTCCCAGTTTTTCTGGCCTTCAATATGGTATCTGCAAAAAAATACAATAGATTGAATTCTCTAGAATAAACTCACTGAAGTTGGTAACCATCTTGACAAGCAAAGATATCCGATGGCTGAATTGCATTAATTTAATTTTGTGTTGAGCTCAGCTAGTACCTTTTCGCACAGCTCATTATTCATGCATTCCATTGGTTCAAAGTAGTTGCCTATTTCACATTTTCCTGCAAATTCTCTGATTTTCATCTTAAGAAGTCAAAAAATGTTTAATATTACTTTGCTTTCTGCACCGAGCATCATTCGCAGCCTCGAAATATTTGTCAACTGTTCGGAGTATGAATTTGTCGTGACACCTTGCTTCGTTATGCTCATAGCTCCATTGTCCATTCCGCTCGATTCTGAATGAACCGAATGAAACGTCATTCAAATGCTCAGCTTCACTCTAAATCGTGGTCCGCAGGGCAGCTCAAAGTGTTTTCATTCAATATTATCTGCAATGTTTTGATCCTCATATTTTTTGCGATTCTTTACAGACCGCTGTGCACTCAACATGTCCCATGCAGGATTTGAGCGGACGGCTTGCGATATCGATACATGCTTAAACAAAAATTATTCATAAAACACTGTACCATAGCACTCACGATCGTTTATTAGGCATCTTGCATGTGTGAGGGTTGCAATAGGATTATTTTTCATGATGTCATCGTCAAACGTCCACTGATTTTTGTCACAGGACAGGGCTTTTACAGCGGACCATCTGTTACTGCTACCGATAATTCTTAATGAAATGGACTATGGATTGCATTATTTTTAGACTGAACATACTCTAGGTGGCCGGCTTCACAGGTTTTATCGACAGAATCTTTATGGTTCAGAGGCTGGAAATGATTTTCATCAATTCAAATTGTAAAAAATCAAGACCGGCGAACCTTCAAGCAACCGGACCCGTACGGGCAAAATTCCTTGGCTAAATCAGTGAAATAATTGTCAACATCGCACTTATCTGCACTTCGTATTGTTACATATTTCGAAATATATCAAATAAAAATCGTGTGTTCTTTAATGATTTGTTGAAACTAACTGAGACGCTGGAGGTGTTTGAGAAATTTTTTCGGATCGCTCATTGAGACCTCTCTTATTTCCGTTTTAATTACACCATTCCCAACTATCACGGTGGGCCAGTAGTAAGTTAGCTTCCCATCGCCAACCAGGTTAATCAACTTCTGAAATAGGTAATTAATTTATCTGGAGCTGTGCTGGATAGGTTACCTCATCCTCCAATGAGATTGTAAACGAATATTTACTGTATCTCCTGTCGTTCGCGTTGAAAGACCCACGGTACCTCATTGGGTAATGCAACGATTCTGTAAAATCGGGATACATTAATAATAAATCATAAAATCGAATCAATCACCTCTAGCGTTCCTTGTTAAATGCGCCTGTCGCGTGCTACCATCAGTAAATGTAAGGGTGAATTTGTCAAATTGGAATCTGCAAACGAGGGATTTTAAGCAACAAAGTGGAGAAGCCACTCATTTCATGGAATTCAGATGTACGCTTATTTCGTCGTTTCCTTTCCATATAATTGTCATCGCAACGTACCATTCAAACGGAGGGTTGGGTCTGTAAGTAAACGGTAAATGTCGTACTATCACTTGTTAGGAGAGATAAGGTGATTGAAATCGTAGAAAAGATGCCAAGATGCGAAAAGATCAACACTTGATGTGGAGACCGGCGAAATTCGTTCCGTAGGCTCCATTTTCGCATTGGGCATCGGCATCCCATACGTATCCTACAATAATTCGTCTTTCTTTTTCATCAACGTTCTCGAATCCTCGATCAATGGTATCTCGCTTTAAGCCCTTTATTTTTATAATTTTTGTAACTTACCCCTGAATTCCTTCTCCAGTCTCACTCCATCAACGTCGCATGCATCGAAATCGAAGAAGATGCAGGCCTGATATGCATTTTTTAAAAAAAGAACGCCAACAACTGTTTTTAGAACTGGATATCAGTATTCCTAGTCTAAAACCCACATTATCCACCGGGCAGTCATCGTATTTTTTGTCAGCCTCAGAGATGCACAGAAGAAGAGCGAAAACCGGCGCCATACTGGAGATCAAAGATCAATTCCATCGCTTGAAATGGTTGTTTACCCGAGCCATCGTCGCATCGTTCCTCGTGTTGACCACTCGTGATGAGAGAAGGACGGGTGAATGAGGAGAGAAGAAGAATGGTGGAGTTATTTGCGAGAAGGAATTATGTAAATAGTTAATTGTTTCGAAGAAACAAAGGTTGTGCGAATATAAATTCAGATTTTCATTCATTTTTATCAGGTTTGAACATAGAACAAAAACATCAAGGTGAAACAGTCGGTTATGAAGAGTATCTGAAGTCCGTTTACAACCTCTTATTTATGTTGATGACACGTATTCTCTAAAGGTCGGACAAAAATGTTAAAGCTAATTATAACAACAAAACAATTGCTCAAATAAATATAATTGAATGATTGGCGAATTATCGTTTTCGTACATCGATTCTATTCCTCGTAACTGTAATTCTCATCATCGTTTTCCTCGCTCGACTCAGGATCCTGTGCATCCTCTTCATCTGTAGTATTCTGCAATTCAGCCAATTAAAGTTGTCGAAAATAAAATCAAGACTCACAGATTCCTCTTTATAATCTCTATCGACTACAGCGAGAGGCCCGAACAGAGAACAAACCGACTCCTGAAGGCACAATGTTTTTACGACATTTTTGAACAAATCACTAACCGATTTCGAGTACATCTCATCTCCCATTTGACAACCGAAAGCTTCCGTGAACTCGGGCATCAAAGATAGGGCGGCGTTCAGGCGAACCGGATCGATTGAGTGCACGTTGTCGGGCTGAAAATGTATTTTAAACCCTATTAAATTATTAAATTTATTAGTAAAAACACTCACATCAAAGTTGTCCATAACGCCAGTACATCCTTGCATTCCCACCAAGTAGAAAAAGGCTTGCTCTCTGGTGATATCGAGGAACGGATATTCCAGTTCCTGAGCAGAGCATGGTACTATTTCACAGAAGGAGCAGTCGGATACCTTCAATTCTTCGTCTGTGAATGTCATTTTCAGCAGATCAAAGGCGGCACGCAGTCCTTCGACATCCGGAGCATCCTCATCGAAGGTTTGCTCGCCACTGGTGCAATTGCCCTAAAATCAGAATATTTTCAGTTTCAGGTTCATTCAACAGTTCTCACCTTTGGAGCCCAAACATCGCAGCTCGACTTGAAATGCTCAACGTAGCAGTCATATTCCTGACTGAATGAATCGGATTCCGATTTGAGCGTAGATTTGATGACAGAGTGGTAGATTTCGTGAGCAGTAAAATATGCAGCGAATCCGATCTGAATTATTTGTTGTGAATTAGAAAACATAACAGTCTAAGTAAGAAAAATATACCAGTGTGGTTGTGCTCGAGTTTCCCGTCAAAAAGGGACTGAAGCTGGGTGCGGGAAGAAAGATCGTGTTATGACCGCGTCCGTACTCACAGGGAAATAAGTCTACGATTCTAGACTTATCTGTAGACTTATAAAGTCTTCCCAGCTGAACCGTGATTTCAAAGTCTAACTTTTAGACTTATAAGTCTAACTTTTAGACTTTCGAAGTCTACTCGAAAATTCCTTTGAATCTACAGTAATCCGTTCAGTAAGAGCGCGCGGAAGAGCATATTTTGATATTCTCTCGATCTTTGCTTCTGCGGTTTTGTCGGTAAGAACAAGTGTAATAATTTACGACTTTATTTTCACAGTATTTTAACATCACATGGATAATCGAACGAAATTCTCACCGGAAGTATCATGATACATGGAATGAGACAATACACACAGAGAACTTGTACATAGAGGGAATGACAGAGGCAGTTAATTTACAGGTTGTGAAGCAGAGAAGAAAATCACAGTGGTCAAGTGCACACAAATAACAATGATATCTAATGTACAGTCTAGATTCTAGAACACAAATCTAATCAACCGTAGTCAATGTATTATACAGAGTGAAAAGGCTGTCATGTAATTTTGACCCTTTCAGTCTCATTAGGAATTTAATGAAATTATAAAAACGAGACATTGGCCTAGGAAGAACAATTTAGTTAGGTTTGAAAGCGAGACAATAAATGATAATGCAGTGGGAATGGACAAGGACGGGATGGGAGTGGAAAGATCACCTAAGTAGATCATAATGCATGATTGGGAGCCAATTCGAAAGAGGGAAGGGTAAGGGATCTTGGATGATTTGAGTACCTCGAGGGCTTCAGCTTTGGTCGTTGAGCTCTGTAATACGGATGTGTTATTTTAAAAAAGAAAGGTGATCATGAAAATATTTTTTTTGAAATAGCAAATTAGTACACTCACTGCAAACTGGGAAAAGAAATTGCAGAAATTGCCCTTGAATTGACTACCCGCAACACACAAAAAAATATCCGTAAATCTGAAATCCGCTAAATTTAGCGGATTGAAATCCGCAACAAAATCCGCTAATAGTTGCGGATTGAATCCGTAATTTTGGCTCTAGCGGATATATCCGCTATTTTATTCTCCCCTTTTCTCGTTCATCATTTTGTTCTCTCATTCTCGCCATTTATCCTCATTCGTACTGGTCGGTTGTGTATTTGCGCGGAGTTCTTTTCTCTTTCGGAGTCTCGCTGTCGAGAATAAGCCAAGTTTCCAAAGGTTCGTTTCATTTTAGTGAGATGGTCAAGACGAAATTATCGTTAGTGAGGTGATTTGGTCTTGATCTTGAGAGAAATCAGGTAATTGAACTCTCTTTTAGTTTTACACATTGTGCTCAATTAGCAGTTTATTTTGAGGAGGATGGATTCGCTACGTCTTCTACACGAAATAAACGAGTTTCTTGTTCTGTAACTCGGCTAATACCATCCTTTCAGATCAATCAAACATCTATCGATCTATCGTTTTTCCGACTCGTAAAAAATTTCGCCCAACTGGAAGAAGTAAACCAAAACGTGCCCCCATCACCGTTGTTGAATCTCTTGATTCATTGTTGTTTCGTTTTGTGTAAGATAAAGTAATTTGAAAATATTTGGCAAAAGACATTTGATCAAATAATTGAAAGGAAAACTGATAATAAATATGTAAATCTACCTCCCACCCCGAGCCAAAATAGCGGATTGAATCCGCTATTTTTAGAGGATTGGCCTATTGTCCGCCGCTCAAAGAGAATGAAAAAAATTACGGAATGAATCCGCTAAATTTAGCGGATTGGAGGATTGCGGATTGAATCCGCTAAAATATTAGCGGATATATCCGCTTGTGACAATCCAGCGGATATATCCGCTATACATATCCGCTAATATTAGCGGATATTTTTTTGTGTGAACGGTCTGATTGATGTAGTGTAATAAGATGGAACAGGCGAGACAATCTTCGATACCTTCAAATATCCAGGCTCATCAGTATCTAATTACAACCATTGAAGATGTAAGGCAAAATAAACATTGTGTAGGGGAAATACGCGAATTCATATTGTTTAGTTGATTCAAAAAAGACTCACCACCACAAATTCTTCTCAATTCGTCAATATTGATATCGCTATTATCCGTGCCCATCTTCAAAATATTCGGAACTATGGAATTTCTCCAGACTGACTCAAAGTTCTCAATGGTGAATTCACCCTCAACGGAGATCATGTCACTGATCGCCTGAAGAAATTTCTATTTTCAAAAAGAAGGAAGAAATCTCACTATGGAATTGTCCAGAATGAGATAGGAGTAACTAGTGAGTAGTTCTTCGAAATCAGATGAGCTAAAGAGAGCGAGTCGAAACTTCCTGCAATTGATTACTCGGTAGGACTGCAATTACCAAAGATCCCGTACCTCGTCGAATTCACGATAGATCGGTATCCTTCAGACCCGCTTGGTGTAATAGATAGGTCACTGAGTAACTCCTTCTGCCTATCGAGAGAGACTGATTGAGTGTTCTGCAAATATCATTAGTTAATCATCCGATATCATGACACTCTTCAATTGGTCTTATTCGGAATATAATAACAATCCCTTATTTCACATTCTTTCCTCCTACTCCTCTCTCCCTCTCTTCTCTCCCATTGTGCGAATCTCTGTTCCCCTCTTCTCCATTGCCGCGGTAGATCATAGAGCGTCTTCCCTTCTAAAATTGGGATCTTATGATCGGCAAAAATAGCGTAATGCTGACTGTAGATTCATTCTGTCATTAGTGCATTGCATCGAGTCGCAATTGATCGGCTAAATTTGATTTGTTTTGCTCACTAAAATCAGACTTGCTCACCTCTTCGCATATCTCTTTGCTTTCACAGTCATTTATGTCGAAGAATTTGTCGATTGTCTTGTGAACGCATCGAATTTCGAATAAAAATTGATCGGGCTGGGCTCCATCAACAATAAATTCTTCGTCGATACAAGTAATTGTAGTTGCATCACTCCACGATCTAAGTCAATGATTTTCGGTAGTTGTTTTTTCGCAGTGACCCACTGTTTATCGAAGTTTGCTTGCAGACCAAATTCTGAGGGACAATGCAGTTTGTGATCGACAGCATTTAATTTAGGCTGAATGGAGTTATTATTACACACTCGAATAAACTCGAAAATTACCTGTACGCATTCATTATCCGCTCCACAACTGCCAGTAGGAGGCGCGTAATATTTTAGGTCACATTTTTCTGAATTGAGATGTTTATTTTAATCATTGGATTCAGAAACTCACTCTTTTTCATGCATCGAACGTACAGGGGCACGAGGTCACTTGGTTTCCCATCGATTGTTAGCATCAGTTGATTGGCTACGCAACTGAGCTTGTCCACGTTTTCCCAGGTCTTCTGGCCCTCAAGCTGGTATCTGCAAATGTCATCATTGACTGAATTCCGTAGAATAATCTCACTGAAGTTGGTAACCATCTTGACAAGCAAAGATATCCGATGGCTGAATTGCATTGATTTAATTTTGTGTTGAGCTCAGCTAGTAGATACCTTTTCGCACAGCTCATTATTCATGCACTCCGTTGCTTCAAAGTAGTTGCCTATTTCACATTTTCCTGCAAATTCTCTGATTTTCGTCTTAAAAAGACAAAAAAATGTTTAATATTACTTTGCTTTCTGCACCGAGCATCATTCGCAGCCTCGAAATATTTGTCAACTGTTCGGAGTATGAACTTGTCGTGACACCTTGCTTCATTATGCTCATAGCTCCATTGTCCATTCCGCTCGGTTCTGAATGAACCGAATGAAACATCATTAAAATGACCAGCTTCACTCTAAATCGTGGTCCGCAGGGCAGCTCAATGTGTCGTCATTCAATACTATCTGCAATGTTTTGATCCTCTTATTTTTTTGCGATTCTTTACAGACCGCTGTGCACTCAACACGTCCCATGCAGGATTTGAGCGGACGGCTTGCGATATCGATACATGCTGAAACAAAAATTATTCATAAACACAGTAGCTTAGCACTCACGATCGTTTAATAGGCATCTTGCATGTGTGAGAGTTGCAATGGGATTATTTTTCATGATGTCATCGTCAAACATCCAATGATTTTTGTCACAGGACAGGGCTTTTACAGCGGACCATTTGTTACTGCTACCGATAATTCTTAATGAACTCGACAGTGGATTGCATTATTTTTAGACTGAACATACTCTAGGTGGCCGGCCTCACAGGTTTTATCGACAGAATCTTTATGGTTCAGAGGCTGGAAATGATTTTCATCAATTCAAATTGTCAAAAATCAGGACCGGCGAACCTTCAAGCAAGCGGACCCATACGGGCAAAAATCCTTGGCTAATTCAGTGAAATAATTGTCAACATCGCACTTATCTGCACTTCGTATTGTTACATATTTCGAAATATATCAAATAAAAATCGTGTTTTTAAATGATTTGTTGAAACTAACTGAGACGCTGGAGATGGTTGAGAAATTTTTTCGGATCGCTCATTGAGACCTCTCTTATTTCCGTTTTAATTACACCATTCCCAACTATCACGGTGGGCCAGTAGTATTTTAGCTTCCCTTCGCCAACCAAGTCAATCAATTTCTGAAAAAGGTTATTAATTTATCTTGTGCAGTTCTGGATAGTTTGCCTCATCCTCCGATGAGATTGTGAACGTGTATTTACTGTATCTCCTGTCGTTCGCGTTGAAAGACCCACGGTACCTCATTGGGTAATGCAACGATTCTGTAAAATCGGGAAACATTAATAATAAATCATAAAATCGAATCAATCACCTCTAGCGTTCCTTGTTAAAGGGAGTCGGCGGTCAAAATTTTATGTGCTTGGATTTATTTTCTGCTTTGGCATTCACCAAATGCATGCTCAAAGACCTCAAAACTGAAAAAAAAATCGAAAAAAATATTAAAGGACACTTGAAATATTGATTTGATTATTCTGCGTGTGTTGACTATCAGGATACCAATCTCCGCCGACTGTTTAAAAAAATACACCAACCAATTTCCCGGCTCTTGAGTAATTCCCGGAATGCACTCAGGATCGCCTGTTTTTTACTTTCAGTGTTATATTTGTTGTTTGTTTAGGTGATTTGATAATAGTTTTGCGTCTACCAATCGCGAAGCGAGTTGTTACCCTTAGGTGTACTGTTTATTGTGATAGTAAGACGCATTCCTGAGTTTGTTAACTTTGCGTGTTTGGCGCAAATGTTTAATGTTGCTCGAAATTTCGCTATTGTTGCTCGATCGAATCGGCTATTAAAGGGAATGACGGAAGAAAGCGCAGTCCACGCGTAATTGGCAAGCGCGACGGTCCCAAAGAAGAGGAAATTCCAGGTAATGATTTGTTATTGCTTCTAGCTGTTTAGCGGTGAAACTATTTTTGATTTGCGATAATCGAAGTAGATTAGCATCCTATTCATCGACTTTAGAGCCATTCCATCTTATTCTATTAAATTTTAATCGTAATGCACTTCTTCAGCGAGCTCGTCGTTGATTTTATTTGCTTTAAAAATATATTTACACAAACACTCCTAGGTGGTACGTGTTCCTCGAGTTTTCACTCGAGGCCGATGGAAGTGCTGGGACTACAGGGATGGCGTGAAGCCAATCGAGGGATTGACGTTTACTGATGGCAAAGAGAACGATTCTGCTGGTTAGTCCTTCCTCTATTCATAATTTTGATGGCGTATCGGTTAAGCTTTATTCAATTATGGTCACTTGTTACTATTTGTTTCTTTAACAACATTTTTCTTTGCTAATGTATGTTTTACACCTCATATAACACAAAATCAAATTCAGGAACGGCGATCGTTGCAGCATCAACATCCGCTTCAACAACAGTCTCCGAAACGGCCAACAACTCGCCACTTGTACGTTTTAGTAAACAGAATGTATGCTTTATTTCACACTCACTCTAACTAACCTAACTGTGTTCCTGTGGAACGCTATTATTTGGTTGATTTAAGTTGTATTTTCCTCTCGATGATCTAAAAATTAATACAATATCAATTCTCATTGTAACCATCTGCAGCGCGAAGAGTCATCGACGATAGTGGTGACGTCGATAGCCCCCGCTCCTTCCACTCCTCAGCATGGAACGCCCTCGAGCATCTCCGAGATGCCGACTCCGCCTTATATCATTGTGAGTTCAATTTTTTCCTGATACAGATTTCATACAAGATTTAAGCTTGGTAGGGTCCCTTGGTTTAAAAAATATTTACATTGGATTCGTTCTCATATTTTGTGGGTTTTTTGAAGCGAGAAACGGAATTTAAATATACTAATTAAATAATATAAATGGCAGACCGAGCACCATGCGACGACGGGCGACTGAGGTGTCTCCACCCCCACTACCGTAACCATCACGAGCAGTCAGCCATCACCGCCGATCGATACTGTTGTCGTCCAATCCGGTGAGTAAAGTTTATTTCTATCGGATTCAGATTCAAAAAAAAGTGCTCCCAAACCAACGATCTCTGTTTCGTCCAAAATTAGTATATTTCGATACCTCCATTCTACCAATTTTATCTCTGATCGAGTTTTCACCAACGAATATCGATTACAGTACTCATTCTCGCCCTATTGCAGTTGCCCCTCCCTCTCAACCCATCGTACTCGTCTCTGCAGAAGCCGATCTTCTCCTACGCCATAGATGACGTCTACTCTCGACGTCGCTCCGATAGATTATTGCATTGTATAGATCGCCATATCGATCGTTATACTGTATCACTGTATTATGTGCTCATCGTGCAATTAAAAATGCAATAAACATTTTCATTTTTATTGCTATTAGACAATAGAGGGACAACAAATATCGGTTGAGTAAAAAGTAACACGTTGAGATCTAAAGCAAGGTGGGCGAATTTATTCAGGTGAAGTTCAGGAATGGGCAAATATGCAGATGAAAGACAACTTAATGGATGGAATAGGTGCTCTTCTCCTCGAGATACTCCTCCGTGAAATGAAACTTTGATCTTGAAATCCAGACCAAGCGTATTTCGTGAATTAGGCGCGGGGTAGGTCGGCGATTTGCACGGTATAGAGATCGATCTGTTAAAAAATAAATAAATTTAGAACTTCTAGACGTTCATGACAAAAAAATAAAAATGTTCATACTTTCGATCAAACCCAGAATATAATTATATTTATAACATACCTCCTTGACGCAGAAGTTGATGGCCACAACATGGTTGTTGTCGACAACGTCGACAAGAGGCTCAGTGATCGCCTGCGGATGGACGACACGTTGAATCCGTAAACGTTGCTCCACCTGACGATATTAATAAATATAAAATAGATTAAGCGAGTACAATAGAAATATTGGAAACACGAACAAAGAATAATGTACCAGTTGATCTTGTCCTCTTTGTACTGCCTGTCCTCGATGGCGGTGATGGACAGCTTGGCCTTGTAGGGGAAGAGCAGACCAGTGTTGAGCGTCGACTCGTAGAAGGGGCAGTAGCCCATCCACTCTGAAATGATGATGTTAAAGTGCAAGACGCCAAGGGAACTAATACAGCCATGATTTTTAACTTGATTTGAGATTTGAGAATATTTTCTCTTAATATTTTAAACAGGGGTTTTTAAAACTTAGATAATATAAATGCTCACAGCGAGAACGCGCTTGGCTCTCGACTTGGTGGCGAACATGGAGAGGATTCCAGTTCCGGAACCGACGCCCATGACGATTTTGTCCTGGAAATACGACTGTCAAGGATGGAAATGCGATTGGCAATAATAATAATAATAATATATAAAAATGGTTTTGAAAGAGCAAAACAAACCTTGAAGAGGTGCTTGTTGTGGTTGATGGAGTTGCGATAGGTGTTGGTGCGAACTTAATCCTTGAGCATTTCCTGAATTGTTAACGCGTAAAACAGACATAAAGAGCTGCCAGTATTTATGGGCACTGGATAAATTATTTGTGATAAACACTGACGAAAAACATGCGTACCTCGTGGATACCGCGGGTCGGTACCGAAGTTGGCGTAGTAGTCGAAATAGTAATCCTTGCTCGTCATCTCATTAAGGGCGGGCGTGTTGCCGCTATAACATTATGCATCCTCCGCCATTCTAGAA
>LS594444.1:167723-182298 GCA_900490775.1 Pristionchus maxplancki
CTTGTGGAGGGAGAAATTCCAGAAAACCCGTTTTCGACGCGACGTCGTCTGGAGCCAACGGATGCTCAATATGAAAAATGAGTATGTCCATCATCATCAGCACCCTCGAGAACCCCAAATCACAGGTTTTCAGCAAATTGATATTTTTAAGCTGTGCCAGATCCCTCAGGATTTGTCCGATTCTTACACGAACGGGCTCCTATGGTGGTTATTGCTTGGGAGTTCTATGTGGATCCATCAGCTACCACTTGCAATTTGTCAGATAAGAATCAATTTATGAATATACTTCGTAGACTTCCAGAGTTTCGCAATTGGAATCATTTTGGAAACATTAGCCATGTTTTTCATATGTTTACTTCAACGCTTTTCCACGCTGACCGAATATATCGGAAATATGTTAGCAGTAAGGTGAGATTTCAATCAAGTGAACGAAATATTTATTTATGTTTAGGGTAGCTAAAGCAACTTCTATTTTCTTTGCTGCTCTTGCTCCTTTTATATTAGTTTTCGCTGAGATCCCATCGGACAAAATGACACAGTTCGTAATGGTGAGCAAATGGTAGTGGTTTATATTAGAATGAAAGACATCATTCAGATCAGCCCGAAAATGATGTGGTTAGTCGACAAGAAGGGATGGGTAGTGTATTTCGTTTCTGAGCCATTGAACTATCCACTTCTAATTTCATTTGTCCTAATCTTCATTATCGTGGTTCGTAGAAATATTTTTATGTTCTCTGATTATTCCATTTTAGATTATTCTCTCGTTGGGATCAGTAATACTCATCAAATTAACGACAAACCACATTTCGAAATTTTCGTTGACATCGTCGAAGTCTCAAGCACTCCAAGCAACTGCCATTCGTAGCTTGATATTACAGGTTCCCTTTCTACTTCACTCAATTATGTCGTATTTTTCTTTCAGTTAACAGTCTTCGCAATTTTTCTCGCCCTTCCAATAATAATTATAGTGATACGCACCTTATTTATGTTCAATTCGGGAACAAGTAGAGGAGAGTGTACAAACTTGTAAATACGATACATTCCAGTTATCTTCTTCATTTCTGAATCAATTCTTTGTTCTCACGGATTGGCTAATTCCGTTGTTGCAATCGCCTCAAATTCCAATTTCAGACGAGCAATCATCAACTTATTCTTTAAAAAAGAAAAAAGAAAGGAAATTCAGGAAATTCGTAAAAGAAATTCAGTCATTGGAATGAAAAGGCATCTTCCATTTTCTCGTTATTGGCTGACCAGAGTGAATATGATAAAAATCTCAACTTAGCATATCGAATTCTATGTATCTATATCTTTTATCGCAAATTATTGATTCGTAACAGATCTACACATTTGCATCGACATCGAAGAATTGTTCACCGAAGATGAAATCCTTCGTTCTCGCGAGATATTTCTTCAAATCGGCCAATTCAGAAGAATCGAGAAGATCGTGGAAGCTCGTTCTGGAAAAAAACCCAATAACAAGGGACCCTTGAATTGGCAAACCTCGCCGACCGTGTGGCATAATAAGCTACACCGAGTTGACCGAGAGCTGTGCAGTCAACCTGTAATATGCCGATATTGTTCTGAACTGTCAAATTCCGAATATTCACCGCAGTTGCTTCCTCTCCCAGAAGGAATTTATTCTTGCCAAGAATCGTCTGCAGTTGGACAAGATCGTTTCTGAAATGAATATTTTCGCTTTTGATTTCCCTATTTCAATAAACCTCAATAGTTCCTTGTACTGCTCGTCAGTGAAGCTTCCGATGGACGTGTTTACACGGCTCTCAAGCTGTAAATCGTTTTGATCGATGGATGTTCTAGTATATTTGGCTACTCACCCTGCTGCTCATGATTTTCGCTCCAATGAATCCTACGATGGGAACGACGAGAGATGGGACGTTGTTGCTCTTTGCGATGGACTCGATGACCAAACTGAGCTTTGCCTTCTTCGAATGGAGCGTCAGACTGACAAAAAATCATTGCTTTTGGAAAAAAACATGATGAATTGTCACTTGAAAGTGTGATTGTCGAGCATTCGATCGATTGCGTGACCGATGGCGGCCGATTGGGCATCCGGATAGGCCTGCAATGCTTCTTTTTCATATTCAAGTCCGAATCGACACTCAACGATCTTCCAAGGGTGTGCTGGCTTGCGCCAATAATCATGGATGGATTCTCGGACCTGTAGTTGCATCCTTTCAGTGATTCTTCTGATAATGATCTGCGAGTCTGAGATCGTCTCTCCGTTCAACTCGACGAATGGCAATTGTCCGTTCTCTCCGCGGGATGTGAAGGTCGTGCGCTTCTATAAAAAAGGGTTTTCCGCGTTTGGAAACGACTCAACCTTGTACTTGATGCTGTGCAGTCGACAGAACGCTTCGATTTTCACACTGAAAGGAGAGATGGATGGAACAGTTGATGTTCCTGGGAACTGAAAGTGAAGCGCTGATTCAGAAAAGAAAAAAAGAAAGCCAAACCTGAAAGAGGTAAACAACATCGTTCTCGAAGTTTTCTTCGCAGAGTCTCCTCGGTTGGCCTAATACTTTCTTGCGGATTACAGGGAGAAATTTCCAGATCTGCAAAGATGGTTAGGACGAGCATCAAAGGGAGGTAAGCGAAATTGCATACCTTGGAGAGGAGAGTGAACAATCCCATGTGATAGATCATATCGTGGATGCTCCATCCGAGAAGGGCCAGAATCATGAACACCATCTCTGGAAATTTGTCAATGTGACGTAGAAGCTACAGATAGAGAAAGGACTACATTCAAGGAAACAATGGAAGGCTGCTGCTTTCGACTGTCGAAGACCGTCGGTTTTATAGATGAAAAAATGTTGAGAAAGTGTGTGACTCTCTCTCGATTCCCCACTTTCTCTCGTGGATAGATTGTGATAATCAGACGCAGGTTCCCTGATACCGATACGCATGTGGCGCAAAAGCGTCACATCATCACAAATAGCGCGCATTCCGCTCACCTTGTGTGGAAATTGAATTCCTACTCATTGTCAGAATGTGAAAATGTTAGGATATCACAATGTAAGCTCTTTATCGATGAAGGAAATTGGAGACGAAGAAAGGGTCTACACCCGGGCAGCGTCGTGAGAAATCGGGAAGGATTGTTCTAGTAGCTCGGAATAACGGAGAGAGAGGGGAGTGATCAAAGATCACAGATCAATCTATGCGAAGGCGAATCCTCGTTCGTTGGCCGAGTTCATGACTTTACGAGCGAAGCGACGGGCGAATTTCTCGACGACTTGTTGGACGACCTCATCTGCAATGGATTATTTAGTATTTTGTAAAACGAAGTTTATGCTGAAAAAAAAGAAAAAACTTTACAGTTCGTTGATTGATTCTGACAATAAAAAGAGACTTGAAAATAGACTGAACAAGAAGCTCACCCTGAGGCGCCGATCGCTTGGCGAATGCGAAAGCGAACTTGGAATCGGCCTCATCTCCGCCTGATCTCTTCGCAAATCGATTGTACGCGAATTTTCCCTCGTTTCCACGTCCGTCCATGAAGGCGAATGCTGAAATATTTATTCGTTCATCAATTCTGCGGAACACATGCAAATTCCATAATGGATAGCATTGAACCTGAGTCAAAAAGAAAGGAATCGTACCCGGTACGTGCTCGTTGTTGTTCTCTGCCGCTGAGAATGAGAGAACGACGGCGAAAAGAGCCAGAAGGAGAACCGAAGTCGAGTGCATCGTTAGAGTAGAGACTGCAACAATTTTTCTATCAATAAAAGAGCCGATACAATGAAATAGCGAAATACACGCGAAGATTCCGGACTAAACTGAGTAACGGAGAGAATTGGGTCGTACAATGCGCAGCTCCTCGTTCATCTTATACGCTCCGGAAGTCTTTCGTGACTCCTCCTCGGCTTTCCCCGTTTAGCCCCTACGATGGCGTGCAACTCTTTCGACAGTACAATGGACGTCATCATCTCACTAATTCTGACCCAGAACTTCTCTCGGGAAGTGCGCAACGGACCGAAATGTTTGTAACGCGACGTTTCCGGTGTCGACTAAGTGGACTTTACGATCTCTTTCCCCCATTATTTTGCAGATTCGTCCTGTACTAGCCTCCACTGCCGTAGTATGGATCTCCCCTCGAAACCTAGCAACGAGTGCCGGCCCTCCGCGCGCTTTTTGTTGGTGGAATCGGGCACTCTGGTCAGGGGGAATAGTAGCCACTGCTCTTCTACCCAAGGAAAGGAAGTACGAATGAGTGACGCGGCGCGCGGTCAACTGTGAAGAGGCAACTGAGGAGCACTATGGCGCGCCAGAGTAAGCTTTCGCATCCTTTCTTTTTCATAATTCCATTTATTCAGTCGGTTCGGCGATTGTCGTGGACGGATCGACAACGCGACCTACGAGAATGTCAGTGGCGCCATCGATCGAACCGAGTCATGTCAGTTTTTGGGCGATTTTACACATTTTAAATTTCTAAGCATGACGTGATCAAAAAATATAGGCGCTTCTCGCAAAATACCAATCGCAAGTTGAATCTCATCTGGACAAGGTCAGCCTGCAACTCGATGAGGACATCGCCGCAATGGTTCGTTACGATATGAATTAATTCAAAGCACAAAAAAAGAAGACAGCGAGCCGAAGAACTGCGATTGAAATACCGCCTCCCTCTCGGTGTTTTTCGTTGCCCGAGCAATTTCGAGTCGGGAATTTAAAGAGGCGCGAATAATTAGAGACGAGACCCGTTGTGCATTGCAGAGACGCAAATTGAAGGAGGACAGAGGAATGATCGACAATCACAATGAAAGGAAGACGATTCTGGAGAAGGAAGTGAGTGGGAGAATTAGATGACGGGGAAGAAGGAAGTGAGACAGAGAACAGTGATGGAAGTAGAATAATACTGATTTGTAGATTGCCAAATACGAAATGGAGAAACTCGAGCACGATAAACAGTACGAGGACACCCTTCGGAAGGTACGTCGATTTCAGAAACCATGTTTTCGAAGAAAATTCAATCTGCATTCCCTTCAGGTGGCAGATCGTGAGGAATCCCTTCTTCGAGATGAGATTCTGCTGCAGACGACGAAGGATCGAGCCCAGAAGGGGAAAGCGACGAGTTAGTCATTTTCGTCGTCGTCGTAATTCTACTCGTTAGACACGAGAGAAGTGGGCGAGAATCGATCATTCGTAGTCACTGTATTTTGGTCTGAGACTCGTGCAACGAATTATTCATCTTCTGAGAAGCAGCGAGTCTGGTACGAGAATGATGTGATTGAGTTCTGGGTAGGACCCGGGTAGAACAGATGGGAGTGGAAAGATGACTAAAATAGATTATCAAAGAAACAGGGTCTGCAATAAATAATGCACTTTCTCAGACGACGACTTGCGTATTCGACTCGACGCGGCGAATGCGAAAATAGCCCAGCTACAGGTTTGAATTCGTCTATATGTTGATGCTCAACTATGATGCAATTTCCGCTATTAGCATTCGTAGTAACAACGAGATCCTTGTTAGACATTCCAACGTGAGTAAATACATCGCTCGCTTAGTCGATCTTTAGAGAATTCGTCGATCTTTGAGAATAAATTATCGTCGTTGCGTGGTTTTTGAGAGAATTCATGTGTTCAGTTGCATCTCGGAGGGGACAAAGAGAGGAAAGGACACCATCGAGGATTGACGAGAGTGTGGGAGAAAGCAAGAGAGGAAGGACAGAAATTGGCCAAGGAGAAGAATAAACAGGTACATTAGTCCTCGTACGAATCGAACTGTACCGCAGATCGACTTCATTTCGTAATTGCTGGATACAAAACAATGAGACGGATCTATTCCTAGAGTTGGAAGCTAAATAAAGACGGGGCATTAAACATTGAGCGCTATTTACAGGATGCTCACATTGCTCAACTGCGAAAAGACGTCGCAGCTGCTGATGGTGCACTGAAGAAGATACGAGGGGAAGTCCAGAGAGAGATTGAGTGGGTTGATTGGATAATGACCCTATTCTGAGCTAGAATTGGTCAGAAAAAAACAAACTGTACAGAACGTTCGAGAACAATTCCAAACACGCTTCTCAACTTCGAGAGAGGGTGCATGCATTCGAGAATGAGACGATTATCGGAGAAGATCACTTTGGAGAATTGATGAGCAAATTGAAGGAGCGGACTGCTGGCAGGTACACTTTATTTAACTTTTAGGGAAAGAAGATGAATTCTAGTGCGAAAACAGATTCGGAAATCGTTCGAGCTATTCGAGACGAGCTGGTCAAAGTGCAGAAATTGGTTGAGAAGAAGCGAAACTATCTCGAGGAGATTGTCAAGAACTCGGAAGAGACCATGGATCGGTGAGATTCGCCTTAGTTTGAATTCTATGAAAAAGACAATACAGAATCGCACACGTTCGAGCAGAATTGGAGCGATCCGAGATAGCAACGAGGAAAAGTCAATCGGTGAGCCTTTCTTTCTTTTATGAATAGCATCCATTGTCCTCTCAATTCAGACAGTGACTCGCATCCGCAAGCAGTATTCGAATCTCCGACAGGCGAAGACTGGATTCGTAGAGGACGTCGAGTCGAGTGTGAGTTTGAACACTTCCATCACCATCGTCGAATCCCTCTCTTCAGGACTCGGAACTCGAGAATCTGGACGGTCAGCACACGTCGATGGCTCTTCGCTCCGAGATGCTGCAAAGACAAGCAGTGGAAATGGAGAAATTGATCCTATCGAGTGCCGCAGCGGTATTCACTCTGATCCATTCTTCCAATCAGTTTCGATCTCTCAGCGATCGACGAAAAGCTCTCGACCAACCCGCCCGAAGACAGTTCGACCGGGTGGGGGACGAACGGCGCACACGGGAAGCACCGAGGAGTCGAGCGACACTCTGCCAATGAGGAAAACGCCCAAGAAGAGTGTGTGATGTAGAAATTATGATGGCGATGGCTCAGTTTCAGATCCACGAGTGTCTTCAGCTGTCGAGAATGCGAAATCGCGGAATGTCGCTGCAAAGAGACGAGTGACTGCGATGAAAGTGGCCAAGGATCGACTGACTATTCAGGTTCTTCTCATTTTCTCGGAATATTATCACCGGTGATGGTGTATTCGGGTAATCGAGGTTTAGTCGTTATATTTTTTTCAGTTAGACGAAGCAGAAGCTCGTGTGGCTGTTGAACGGGAAGAAGTGAGAGAATTGGCGCATCGATTGAAGAAACTCGAGGAAGAAAGGATCGAAGTAGTGAGGAACAAGGAGAAGAACGCCATTGATACGGTCACAGTGGAGACTGTCGAGTCGAGGTGAGACCGAGCGATAACCGATCAATCAAATTCTGCTTTTTATCAACCTGGTCTTGAACGCGCTGCGAACCAATGCGTAGAACGAGTGGCCTAGATAAGAAGTTCCGTAGTTCAATTCAGAGAAGGGAAGCGTGCTGCAGAAAGAGCCATTGAGCTGCAGCAGCAGAAAGATCTCGTCGACTTCGAAGTGCGAGAGCTGCAGAGTCAGATTGAGAGTGAGGAGTGAGTTGTTTTCAGTTTAGGTCTTTAATATATCCCAAAAATTCAGACAAGCCCTCCACGATATTCGAAAGAAGCTCGAACCGTACGAGAAGATGGATGTGATCGCCTATGAGGAGGAGAGAAAGGTGAGCGAGTGATATGATTCAAATATGACTGCAACCACTTCTCAGGGTCACGCGATCGAACTGCGGCGACTGAAGAACTATCATTCCGACTTGAAGAAGGCTATTAGGGAAAAGCAAAAGGTGCGAGATTCTCACTGTATTTATACGTAGTTTTGATTCTAGACTGAGTTTCTCAGGAATTGTCTCTCTCGGTCGTTCAACGTGAATCAGCAGTGGACAAGGCGAACGCTACACTCAATCTGGACACTTCCGTGCGAGTGGAAAGACAGAGAGAAGTGGAAGAAGTGCAGAAGAAGATTGAGGAGTTGGAACAGGTAAAAACGAATCTTCTCAATCAAACTAAAAGAGATATGTTTCAGGAGCTGCTCACTATGGGACTGTCCGCGGTATCATTATGAATCGTCTTTGAATATTTATCTAGGCATTCATCATTGTTGTGTAAAATCTTGTCTTTCATGATGAAGCTTTCGTGCTCAATATTTTATTGCTGTGAAAACTCTACTTTCAAACAACTTTCTCGATTCGGAGTCTCTGTGGCTTCGGTAGTCTAAACGTGGCGGCCACAGTGGGCTCGAGATCGATTTCCATTCCTTCACGGGGAAGGATACGGTAGTGTTGAATTGTCGCCGTGAGACCAAGAAAGATCTCAACGCGAGCGAGTCCTTCTCCGGCGCACACTCGTTTTCCCAGTGAGAAGGGTAGCGTGCGTTCAACGAGATCCTAAAAATGGAGACTAATTCATTGCATTTTCCTCTTGCTAACTTTCTTCAGAGTCACTCCATCTTCATTCAGATATCGTTCGGGTCTGAACTCTCCCGGCTTCACAAACACGGGATCGTTGGCCATCAGATAGTGGATGTCGCCGTTGACCCATGTGCCGGCGGGGATTTTGTGACCCTGAAAATATTGCATCATTCAAGTCTTCTCGATAGGTTGCATACCCTAAGCTGCACATCGTTGAGAGTGACTCTCTGGACATTCACGGCAATTACATTAGCGAATCGCTGCAGCTCGAGAACGACCGCGCGAGCATAGGGCAACTGAAGTAAATGAATCGGAATAGGACCAAGCATTGTCACTCACTTTGACTTGATCAGCCATCGTCGGCAATCTATCCTTTCCCACAATATTGAGGATCTCTTGCCGCAGTTTCTCCTGATCTCCTCATTACTTTGATCGTAGTGGATAGTCAAACCTGCACGTCTCCATGCTTCGCCATAATGAGCATCGCCCATCTCAACGTTGTCGACGTCGTCTCTTGACCAGCGATGAAGAAATCGGCGCACGACGATATGAGGTTGACGTCACTGAGATGCGCCATTCTTCAACTAGAGATCAAAGATCATCACTCACTCCAGATTCTTGTTCTCCTCCATTCGCTGCTTGTAAGCGTGGGCGAAGCAAGTCGGTTCGTCATCTACGTTGTAGTCTTTGAGCACTCGATCGACGTTGTCTACGACGTATTGGTTGATCTGAAGGAGATGACAGGGAGATCAGAGAAAGGGCAGTACCTCGTGCATCTCATGCTTGATTCTGCCCAGAATGTGCCAGCCGATCCATGGAACTTTACCAAGCGAAGGCCACGCCAACCCAAGAGCGACTCCAAGGTTCTCCGACATACTCTCCATTAACTATAATGAGTGTGCATGATGTGTCATGTCTCAGTAAAAAAACGCAATGTACCACATTGAAGCGAGTGACGTAATCCATCAGTGGTTTGCAGTCATCGTAGCGGTATCGATAGCCAAAGATCACTTCGTTGATCACATTCGCCACCACAACCTGCAATTATGAGTTAATGTGTAAGACACGGTCCAGGGGTTCGTCTAGCACAGTATCTACCTGAATCGGCCAGTACATGTCAACATTTGTCTTGTCGGGAATTTTGTCGAGATGCTCAAGGAAATCGGAGATTGAAGATCGCACCTGAATTCGCCAATTTTCCATAATATTGCTGTGTCGCTCACCAATTCCTCCATCACATTCTTTCCCATTCCGAAGTCTCTCATAATGGAAATCGCTGCCCTTCTCTGCTCTCTCCACGTGTCGCCGTTCGAGTTTATCACTCCTGAGAAACAGTTCATTGTCAACCTTACCTTTCGGAATGAATACAGGACAAACCTGAGTTGGGCGAATAGGAGAACGCTTCTTGGAAGAATTCGTTATCTGGGCGACCAGCGAATTCATCGCCTAAATGAAGCTTTTTTCCAAAGACATTTTCAAAAGAATCGGAAAAAACCTTTCTCAACGAATGCCTCTTTTAGTATCTCGTAATCATTGATTTGCACGTAAGGGAACGGCATGAACATTGTGTAGATTGGTGGATAGTCCTTTCCCAATTGATTGAATGTCTTGTCGATACGTTTCGGGTCAAGCTGAAATAACGAGAACTCAACAACAAAGTGAAGAAATCAGGCTCGCCTTGTCCAAGTTGCCAAGGAACGGCAGAGGAAAGGGCCCTTTCGGATATCGAGAGACGAATGCATAGTAGCGATAGATTCCAATAGTGAGAAGAATGAGTGCGAGATGAGAAATGCTAATGAAGTAGGAGAGAATGGCTAGAATCGGGACTGCTGTTTTCCACATTCTGCAATGAGGTAAAACATGGATGACTGATTGGGCAAAAGAAGGGGAAGTGGCGATCTCTCGTACTCGCGTGCGGTTGTTTTTATATCTGGGAAACAACTGGGAGAGAGTAGAGGGAGGAGAGGGAGAGAGGGGAGCACACTACACAAAGCAATGCATTGGGAGGAGAAGTGACTAGAGAATCGCACCCCATCTACACTGTCTAGTCTCTCTTTCGTCACCATTTCCTCAACGTTATCGGAGGTTGCGAAAACGGAAAGAACCCATGCGTCCGTTTTCTAAAATTGATTATTTGAAGGGACAATTATTTAACGGAACAGGTCGATGCCAACAAAGTAGATTTATTGTGTTGTACACACTATTCAATAGCCAGCATCAGACTTTTTTATGCGTCACTTGAACATTGTTTGATGATCGTTTTGCTTTGGTGTCGATTGAAAACAATTATCTCGATGATTAACGCAACAACGGAGAGCAGGCAGCCGCTGCCAGCAACGATGAGGATTATTTGAAGTCGGCGAAGACTGAAAGAAGAGACTCGAAAGAATTTGAGAGCACCCATGAACCTCATGGGGATATAATCAAGAGCCACATCATCAAGTGAGTTCACTTGTGTGAATTTGAGTGATTGAATGAATCGCTGCATCCAGAAAGTTTCTACCTGCAATGAGAATGATATGAAGAGGATATTTTCGGTTTCAACCCGTTCCCGTGTGAAAATACGGAGAAGTGCTTGGTTTATTCTGTCTGAGATCTTGCGAGATATTTTACGAGAGAATAGATAAACTGAAGCAATTTCTCTGAAGCTCTGAGGCACCTTTTCGGGTAGCGTAATACTGAAATTGGCAAAAATTATCATTTTTTGAATTTTATTTGACATACATTTGCAGTTTACACGGTCTGTCAAGTAATTGGGTGAACTGGAGTGTCTGAGCTTCCACAATTGTCACTTTTGATTGATCATCGCAGATTGATTGTAGTAATTTCATCATATTAGGCTCGATTGATTCCGAGAAAGACATGTTTCCGAAAAGAGATTCTCGCTAAAGAAAACTAAATTCATTAAANATCTTCATTTGCATTCTTCATTCATTCGTTTCAGTAGTTGCCGTCTCCATTCCATCGTGAACCACCAGCTCTCCTAACCTTGGTCGTGTAGTCTGACAACGCTTACCCGTAATTACGCAACCTTTCATGAGCGGATTTAACAGTTCTGAGAATCCTACAGCGAGACCGCAGCTCGCCGAGGTACGGGCTCTGGCGAACCCTTCCCTGTAACCTACAACCAAGAAGATCCGTCTTAACAACCGCCGAAGCTTCCGTGAGCCGATTAGGTTATTTTGAAGTTCGAGTTATTTATTGTTATTTGCATGGCAATGTAGGCTTTTGTAATGCGGATTTTTTTTGCGCATGACCATTTGTTTAGGTTTCATTTGTGTAATTTTGAAACAACAACAAAGACATCAAGATCAACTATCCCTGTCACCGTACCAACCTCGACGGGCGTCTGGAGTTCGACGGAGCGGGCGGCGTCGTCGTTCCTCGATGCCTCCTTCAGACGACGATGACATCATTCAGCTCGACGATCGACAAACTGAAGTTTCATTTTGCAATCACTTGAAACAAAACGATTTATCTGAACATATTGGTCCATGATTTGATATCAGTTTTGAGTAGGGATGGCTTAGCAGGAACACGTCTCTTCATCTCGCGCACTTTCTCACCGGTTAGAGAGGCGAGAGATCGTGCATGAAGAAGAGAGTGTTATTGCGCCCCCCAAGCCATCCCTCGCTTTGAGCACCGTTGCTATACCTCATCAGCGCCTCCTGTGCTCCCTGCTCGCTCCAGGCGTCGTAGGTTACGGTCGGAGTACGGTAGGCGCATTACGGTAGACGAGCAGCCTGAAATTATCTTTTTGTATGATGATTAGAGGAAGAGTTGCATACGTGAGGGATACGGTAGGGAACTGTATACTGTATTGCTGATGTGGCACATACGGTATTCAGGAGGTTACGGTATGTCAATGATGAGATTCATGGCTACTATATTGGCTATGATGGACAACCATCGTTTCAGTAGAAGAAAGGGCGGGCAATGGAGTCTACGGCAGAAAGCTTCCATCGAATGGGTACTGTATGGTAGGGTTACGGTAGGAAAATGATGATGCTATGATGGACAACCAAAGTTCCAGTAGCAGTAGAGACGGGCAATGGAGCTCACGGTAGTATACACTTTGGTACGGTAGAAAGCTCGCAGCAAACGGGTACTGTATGGTAGGCAAGTGCGCATCTAGAGGTGCTGTAACCGCGGAGCAGGGCGATTCTGCGTGCTACTGTATCTGGGTTTACGCAGGTTACGGTAGCAATTGCAAACGGTGTATCTGTTGGCAACTAAAAGTTTGGGTTGTTGTCAGGTTACGATACCTTTGCAGTACGGTAGGCGAGCGCGGCTACGGTAGTCGGGTCGCATTGCTGGGGAAGGTGTCGGGGCGAATCCTGAACGGAAGATAAGGATTACGGTAGTTGCGGGGACTACAGTACCTCGCGAGTTCGACGGAGCGCGCCACCGGCCGACCGTCCTTGCTGCGCGCGCGCGGAGAGAGTGAGTGGAGGAGGAGAGGAGGGGGGAGGAGCGGAGGAGAGGAGCGAGAGGCAGCCGCTTGCTGTGGAGGAATGGATGGTGAATGGGAAGAGGAGAGTGAAAAAGAGAAGAGTGAAAAAGAGGAGAGGGAGAGAGAGAGTATTGTGCAAAGGTGCAAGAGACAAATTAGATTTTTTTATTTGATTTACGCTTTTGCGGGATTCAATTTGGACGAAGTGAGCAATCTCCTTCATTTCTGCAGCAACGAATTGAAGATAGAGTGAAACTCATATTTTCCGATTTCTGGCTTCCCCACAGAGCCCATTTGTGTAAGGGACGGACCATCATCACCGTACTCGTACAGGGCAATAGTCACTATCTATATGAGCAAAGAGCGTTTTTAGCAGTGCTCTAACAATCGGTGTATGTTCTGTGATTGCAAGTTACTTCACGAAGTATCAAGCTAGTTGATTTCGAATGGCAATTCGCTACAAATTGGGGACGAATCTGCCTGTTTTCTTCTCTGCTGAAGCATAGGGAGATGATACATAACATATTTTATTCATTGGAATTTATAATGTGAATAAAATCAGCTGTAGCGAATAGATTTAGAAGTGTGATTGTTCAGAGATGCTTATAGATAATTTGAAAAGACAAAAGTTTGATGTTAAAATTCGAAATCTATGAGACATCTCGTTTTCCGAAAGTTATGGTTTATTGAATTTAATGCATGGAATAGTTAAACGACGTTAAACAGAATCAAAGTTATTGAACAATAGAGTAAGATGATCTTTGATGAGACGTTTTGAAATTTTCGAAATGTAATAAATGTTAACACTCAAAATCAATGAGACTGCAGTTGTACTCCGTCTCGACTCCGTCGAAGTGCAATTGAATAGTCAATCTGCTTCTCCACGTGACGATTCTGAGCCGGTTCTTTGAATTTCCGACCATTTTCAAGATATGATTCAAACTTCCATTGTAATTAAGGCAGTCATCGCACCTTTCCTACTGAAATTAGCTTTATTTTATTTAATTAATTAATTATAATTAATAAATATTGAAATACCTCCAAATCAGGGTCGAGCATGGCAATGATATCGGCTTGCGTGGGCTGCACGGGACAGGATAACGACCAATAGCCTCTCACGTTACGACGAAAACGCTTCTGAAATTGAGAAAATACAAATAAATAATAATTGAAATGATAAAAATGAATGGTTGACCATGGCGATGTTCATGAGCACATGCGTATCAATTCGAAGTGTAGGCAGGCTCAGTGTAAAGAAGAGATTCGAAAGAATTTGAGAGCACCCATGAACCTCATGGGCCACATCATCAAGTGAGTTCACTTGAGTGAATTTGAGTGATTGAATGAATCGCTGCGTCCAGAAAGTCTCGATCTGCAATGAGAATGATATGAAGACGATATTTCGGTTCCAACCCGTGTTCCCGTGTGAAAAAAAAGAAGTGCTTGGTTTATTCTGTCTGAGATCTTGCGAGATATTTTACGAGAGAATAGATAAACTGAAGCAATTTCTCTGAAGCTCTGAGGCACCTTTTCGGGTAGCGTAATACTAAAATAGGCTAAAATTATCATTTTTTGAAATTTATTTGACATACATTTGCAGTTTACACGGTCTGTCAAGTAATTGGGTGAACTGGAGTGTCTGAGCTTCCACAATTGTCACTTTTGATTGATCATCGCAGATTGATTGTAGTAATTTCATCATATTAGGCTCGATTGATTCCGAGAAAGACATGTTTCCGAAAAGAGATTCTCGCTAAAGAAAACTAAATTCATTAAA
>LS594444.1:195807-217818 GCA_900490775.1 Pristionchus maxplancki
GACTCGATGAGACTCACTTGATGAAATGAGTTCTCTATGCACAATGCCTGAACCAATATATTTAGGACTGATGTTATGTTTCGATGACCAACCTTATTTGCAGCGCTCATTTTGGAAAAATCCGAAAAGGCCATTTTGGCGAATTCATACATAGCTGAAGCGAATATTCGCGAATTTGGCACAATCATTGAGTAGGTTGTAGGAATGTGGTTCTGAAACCGGACTGATTCATCTCGACATCTTAGTAACTCACTATTTCGGATCCATCAAACTCTTGCTGGCTGATTTGGTAAGTGACTGGTTTCGTTGCCGTTTCACCAGTCTTTCTCATCAGGCACAGCAAACTAAAATGGAAACTGACAGATCAGAAGGAAATGATTAAGAGGATAATAATTGGTTTTCAGATGTGAATAATAGTTACCTGTAACTCCATCGAATCTTGTCCAATAGAGGAGTGTCACTGCAGGATGGCTGCTCTAGATGAAACCTGAAATTTGACTTCTATTTTATTGGGAAACTGAGATTCATCCTAATGCTTTAATTTTAATTTAAAAAAAAAGAAAAAGAAAGAAGAAAAAGTTCAAAAATGTCATCATGAAGAAAGTTTACGTGTTGTGGTCGATGAATGTCTGCCCCACATTCTTCTCTTTCGTCCTTCGTAATTCGACAGGACGGAACTTTACTAATTCCTCCGCGAAATCAAATGCAAGTGCATTGTTCATTACTTCTGAAAATCGATAGAATCGACATTTCCTGCATGACGTAGTTGCATCTGAAACATGTACATAATTTGGGAAACTCTTGAGCAACAAAAAATATCGACGATTGACTCACCATTCTCAATGCATTTTCCATCTCCTCCTTTGCATTTCAACGGTGGCCTGCTGCTTGAGCAAATACGTCTGAATACGAATACAGCCACTTATTAGAGTAAACTGGAACTTACTTGTAGAAAACGGAACATGCGCGGCATGAATCGATTCCCAGATGACTCGTCGTGATTGGAACAGAGCAAACCAAGCAATTTCGTGGCTGGAAGAAAATGGTCGATGAGAAAATTGAAAAAAAGGGCGAACAACCTTTTGCCCTCCCTCCATCCTCGTCCGGTTGACACTTCACAAGATTTGGAGCACACAAACAGCCTGCGTTGCGCACTTTCGCCCCACCCCCTCTCGTTCTCTCTATCTCGCCCGTCTCTTCACTACGCATTATCTCTCTGCTCACTCACTACTTATCTCGCACCAAAGATCATCTGATCTTTCGGTCATTGGAACAGCTCCATACGAATAGACAGAAAGCCTTTATCGTGAAATGGAAATGCAACACAAGGTTGATCCTCATGAGCAATCCTTTGGATCATTAGACACATTAGCTACGAATCGGTATGGAGATCACAATAAAGTTAGACAGGCACAAGTTTCAGATTCTGCTGTTTTGGGATCATATTGACGTTTATTTCGGGTTCGAGGTCGATCGGAGCATCGGAAGATGGAAGAATGCGATAGTGCTGAAGGGTGGCAGCTATACCGAGGAAGAGTTCCACTCGTGCAAGACCTTGAATGACCTTTCCCATCTCAATCTTCATGAAGACAACAAACCTTCGCCCGCACATTGTCTCTTCCCCATCGAGAACGGCAGAGTTCTCTCCACCAACTCTTTCCTCAGCGTCTTCCCATCCTCGCTTAGATACCGTTCAGGTCGAAATTCTTCTGGGTTTTCGAAAATGGGATCATGTGCCATAATCTGGAAGACGTCTCCGACGAGAGTCGTGTCGGCGGGGATGAGGTGACCCTGGAAGGGTAGTTTACTCAAAGGAATTGTGATCGAACTCGAATTGAGCGTTTTCTCACCATGATCTCCACATCCTCCACTGTCCTCCTATTGACATTCACTTGCACGATATTAGCTTTTCTCTGTACTTCATGAACGAGTGCACTCGTGTAGGGAAGAAGAGTCTTGTCGGCCATCGAAGGAAGTCTATCTCTTCCCACCACTCGGAGGATCTCCTCGCGGGATCTGTCCTGAATCCAATGAATTTCTCCTTTGAATTTCAGTGTTCTATCCACAATTGGTATCTAATAGACTCACCTGTTTCTCCTGATTTGCCGCTAGTAACAGCATGGCCCATCTCATCGTCGTCGTTCCCGTCTCTTGACCAGCAGCGAAGACGTCCAGACACACGGCGTGCAGTTGCATCTTCCTGAACAAAATCTGAACAAGCGAAATGTTGTAAAAAAAGGCACACGTTATATGCGGACTACTGCCGATCTTCCTCGAATAAGAATGCACGAAACATCCATCATCTCCACTCTCCTCGAAACTTTCCATTGCACGCTCGCTGTTGTTTTCAATGTACGATTTCATCTGAAACGGATACCTGTTTTTCATTTCAAAGATTATTGCAACAAACCTTGTGAATATTTGGTCCGTGCACTTTCCTCGCCAGTTCCTTTATTTGCGGTATTTTCTGGAGGTGTCTGAGGGTGTAGCTGGAGAAGCGGACCATTAGATTGGAGAGCGAAATATTCGAAAGCTGAAACGGAAATTAGTATTGTCGTGAGCGAGTGGCAGAAACGAACTGCTGTGAACGCCTCAACGAAGTCGACCATTGGCTGGCAATCGTCGTAGGGATATCTGAATCCGAAGAGAGTTTCGTTGATGATGTTGGTGATCATCAGCTAGAATCCTCGGTTTGATTACAACTCATCAAATTTCATGTTTTGCCTGAATCGGCCATCGTAGATCCACGCTGTTCTTGTCTTCGATGCTGTCAAGATGTCTCAAATATTCGTTGATGGAGAGATGAACCTAGAATAAATTTGAATAATATTTTGCATCTGGTACACCATACCTGTTGCTCCATTAGACTCTTTCCCATACCGAAATCACGAAGAATAGTTATGGTAAGACGGCTGAAGAAGAGTGTGAAACCTTTCAAAAAAGATCATCATACCGATTCTCCTGCCAGCTGAGTCCATTCGAATTGATCACTCCAGAATTGAATCCAAAGCTAAATTCCTCATCTGCGGCAATGAGTGGACGACCAGTGAGGCTTTCGCCTGAACTGATTACGTAAACGTTCTCTCAGCCAATATCAACTCACCTTTCGTTACGTAAGCCTCCCTTACTCCTTCATAATTCGTTATTATCACTACGGGTGTAGGCAAGAAAACCGTGAAAATCGGTCCATACTTGAGCGAGAGCTCTCGAAACTCGAGATGAATCTTCTCAGAGCTCAGCTGACGAAGAACACATTCCTACTATGCGCTGTGAGATAGCGAACCTGTTTGAGATTGCCCACAATGGGATATGGTCGAGGTCCTTTCGGATATTTCGCGACCCACCAATAGTAGCTGATGACGTAATAGACTAGGTAAGTTGGGATAGCAAGAGCAAGGAGAGCAAGAAACGACATTGTCGGGGGTAGCCATTCCTCCCAATTGACTAACTTTTACCCCTTCCTTTGTGCATTCGTTCTGTCGTTATCGTGAGAGAGTGGGGAAATAACAGAGAATCGTACAGGAAAGAGTGCAGAAAGTGTAGTGGAGAGAGGGAGGGTGAGCAATTGATTTGATACCCCAAAGCAACTCAGCTTACTTCCAAAGGCTCCTTCTCGTGATGCCAGCATCAATTATTTATCACCGGGAGAATTTCACAACGATTTAAGCAACATTTCGATTGATTTTGGTATTAGCTGATTCAAGTGAATAAATTCATCATTTTGTACATTTCGAGATCTTCCTTGGCGAGTAGCACGTTTTTCTGGAATGGAAATCATTAATCCTCTACTCGACTATCTTCACTCACTTCCATATTCGCCAGTAGACACATCACATCTCCCAATCGCGATGCGTAATTCGCCCTTCCTTGCTTTTTGTACATCGCATGCATTTCCCTCATTATCGCTGCGCGATTTCTCTCGACCATCTCCTCGAATTCATCGTTGATGTTTGCGACGTCTGAAAGGTATTTCTTTGATTCTCAGCTCCGATTCACCTATCAAGAATTAATTGTAAGTGAAAGTGGTTGAATTCAATGAGTTTATTCACACTCACCATTATTCCAGAAGGCAAGTCCAAGCAGTGCTAACACCTCCATCTGAGTTGGCTTCACCCTCAGGAACGTTTCCTTGCTGATCTTCGCCCCTCGAGACATGTTCTGCTTCGCGTGTCTCGAAATCGAGATTATCGATATCTCATAATATCAGAGAAGTGCTGTCATACCTGATCGCGTCCTCTCTGTGCACTCCCACCGGACTGCTTTCGAGGAATAACTCAGTCGTTTCGCGGCTGAGAGTCGTCGTGTAGCTACCGAATCTGCGAAAATGAGTTCGATAGGATCAACCGACGAATAACGTACACAATCTCTTCATTCGGAAAGTGGTGAGCTGCACGATAAGTCGCATCGACGTGGCAGAACAGCATCATAGCGTGAATGATCATTATTCCCTGGGTAATTTGGAAATAAATATTGAAGTTTTTTTTGTTGCGTACCTTATTGATTTCACTCAAGTCTCGGAAGTCGTCAAAGGTCGAGTTCCCAAAATCATAGACTGCCCCTACTGCGATCTTCCCATTGGCGATCACAGTCTTGTATGTACTAGGGTAGAATCGCTGAAAAAATTTGCTTTGAACGTTAGGCCATCGAAGTGATTCTCACCAGATTCGAGCCTTCAAAATCGGCCAACTCGGGAACGAACTCGTCAGGTTTCGTAGCAGCTTCGCCCGATTTTCGAATGAGACACATTAGGCTGAAACCGTGTTTATTCGGCAAGTAAAAAAGGTAGGATTGCAATACCTGAATCCGCGTCTGATCCGATCCAGTTGCGGAGATTCGCTGCATGATGGTTCGCAATTGAAGAAACTGAATTTTAATTAAATTTTTCAAGGGAATTCAAATCTATTTGTTAGAAGCAAATATTGTACTGTTATCTAGTTTACAAAAGAGCTGCTGCGAAAGAGTTTGATTAAACAAGGAAGACCGTCTTTGTGCTCTTTTTTTCATGAACGACACAAAATTGCGCTTCACTAAGCGCACAAAACCCACTCGTCTAGACTTGCGTTTCATATGGAGTTTACAGCTCTCGTGAAACGTCACATTACACATCAATGTTTGACAGAAAAAAAGAATACCTTGTGTGATCGATGAAGGAAGAATGCGTTTCAGTATCGTTGCTGCTGCAGTTTGAAGTTGCTGTTCCTTGCTCGGAATCTTCCATTTCATCAATATTCTAAATCAATAATGTCTAAGATCAAAGAATCAAGAGAAAATGAACTTACGTTAGATTCTCCAGCATGTTCATTGGCTCGCGCAAGAACCTCGCAGAACTTTAAGAAACGACACTTGCGGCAGTTTGTTGTCGGATCTGAGCTCAGTATCAAACAAATTCGAATGGCTTATCTTACCCGTTGTGATGCATTGTCCATTGCCCTGTTTACATTTGAGATAGTTGATGTTGAGTGGGACTGTTCGTCTAAAATCGAAACACTGACTAACATAACAATCCCAGTGTCGATACAAAGAAAAATGCAAAACTAACTTGTAGAAAACAGAGCAAGCTCGGCAGGAATCGATACCCAGGTGACACTCTGTGATAGACACTCCGCAAATAAGACATGATCGTTTCTAAAAAGTTTGTGATTTTTTCTCAGGAATTGACGACTCACCTTAACGTCATCTTCGAGGGGCGAATCGACAGTCATGCTTGGGTTTGAAAAATGATCGATAGCAGTGACAAACTCCGTTGTTTGACAACACTCACAAGGATGAGAGAGAAGAGAAAAGAGAGGAGGGGACAGGGATAGAAAGGAAAACGGAGAGATAGAGAGTACACCTGCTGTTTCTCTCTCGCTCGCTCTCACTAGGGAAAGTGCGAGGAGAGATTGAATCGAAGAGCGCTCTCAACTAATTGCCCTTGGCGAAACAGTGTGCGAAATCTGTGTTGAATAATCATATTTTATCGGACAAAGCACTCATTCTCGAACATCTTGAGCAATTGATACATACGGAGATCTTCATGGGACAGAGAGACGGCCTTCTGTAATCATTATCAGATTCATTAATTGATTACGATCGACATTACCTCGATCCCGACAAGGAAGCAGAACAATTCTCCGATTCTCGCAGCGTAATCCTCCAATCCCTTCTTCGAATAAACAAACCGCCACTCTCTCATAATCGATGATCGATTTCTTTCAACAATCTCCGTTAGTGATTCATCAGCATGGATTATGTCTGAACGAGGAAAAGTCAATGAATGAAGAAAACCATCAGTTTACCTTCATTCCAGAATGCGAGACCAAGAAGTGCCAGAAACTCTTCATCAGTAATTTGTAAGTTCAAAAAATAGCCTTTCGTCAACTTGATAGATCGAGAAAGGTTTCGTCTCATCTCTCTGAAATTCGGTTCTAGAAAATGAAATGAACCAGCAGAACTTACTCAACAGCCTCCGTCTTATTGATAGGATGTGGGCAGTCTTCGAACAATTTTTCGACAGATTCAACCGTCAACGTAGTGAAGTAGCTCGGCATTCTGAACAATGCTTATGTTGAGAATTTCTTTCAGAAAGTGAAATCTAACGCAGTATCACAATCGGGAAAATGGCGGGCAGCTCGATACGTCGATTCCAGCATCTTCACTAGCTTCATGGAGCAAGATACGATTGTTCTCTGCAGGAGAGACATTTGAATCAAGCAACAAATCAAATGGATTGAAATGGTTCTGCCCACCTTGTGCTTCGTGGACAGACTCTTGAAGTCTGGGAAGGTGGTCTCTGCGAAATCAGAAAACGCAGCAACGAAGACTCGGGCATTTGTGACCAGAGAAGAATAGGTCTCTTGCACAAATGGCTGAATGGCGATGCTCTAAAGGAAACACTATTCGTCTCACCGAATCTTTGTTATCCATGGAGCGACTCGTATACGGCCTTTTGCGTAAGTCGATTCTAAATCCATTAATGTCGTGTCGAACTTGACTGCATGTGAGTTTACCCTTTGAGAACATGAAGGCAACTACTCTGATCAGCTGCTCTTGGATGCGTACTGAACTCGCCCGATTTGCGAATGAGACACATCAGGCTGAAAACATCATTGAAAGCTCGTTACTAACTAGTATCAACCTGTATCCTCTTTTGATCGTGTCCAATGTTGGTGTTTCACTGGGAGGAATGGGCGAGAAGGAGAAACTGGAGTGAAAGATGAGATCAATTAACGTAACAAGGGGCTAACGATCGATGGTCAATAATGGAGCTGCCGGGATTCTCATCGCATTCGTCATGGAAATCACTCAATTTCTCTCCTCCATTAGCTAGAATCCACTCAAATTTCTCGAAGCGGCATTTTCGACAGGAGGTGGAGCGCTCTGACATCACTTCAATTGAAATGGGAGTAATATGAAACACTTACCAGTCTTTTGCATTTACCATCTCCTTGCTTGCATACCAGCAAATTACGATTGAGTTTGCGAGTTCGCCTGCAGAATAATTAGCACAGGGAGAGATTTTAAAAACTGACTTGTAAAACACAGCGCAAGCTCGACAAGCATCAATTCCAAAGTGACACTCGAGTATTGGCGCTTCGCAAATCAAACAGTTGCGAACCTGGGGCGATAGACACTCGATTGCTCGAATTCATTCCTCTCACCTCTATTTTCTCCCTAGCAGGTGTCATCGAGAATAGTAGTATAGTATAGGACTTCTCGGTGAAATAGTATCGCGCCCAAGTGTGAGCAACAACACCGCGTGGGGTGCACTCCTCTCTTTCTCTGCACACTCTGCCCTCTATTCTCTTTCAATCTTTCCATCCATCTAACCTTCCTCTCTATCTATCGCATAGAGACACAAACTATCCGTCTCTCCTCTATTTCTGATTCTGCCGCGCAAAACGTGCACAGACACCAATACCAATTCCGCAGATGATAGTTTGTGGTCAGCGAGAATCGAAGAACTCTGAGGGATCTGAAGTCTCGTGAGCTCGCTCATCTAGCTGTCTCATTGAAATGCATTAATTCTAGCACATCTGTTCAATTTTACGACATGGCTAATTTAATCTGTTCATGAGATGAGCAATAAATGCATGACACTTGATTGAGATAGTAATTTGTTACAGCGAAATAATTATTGAGTTGCAGATTCGTTGAAGAAATTCATTAGTCGATACAATTCAGTGTCCTCCTCGGCCAGAGTGCATACTTCCTGCAATTGAATGAGCTTTGTACTAAACTTACCACTTTTACCTCCAGATTCGCCAGTAGACAGTACAATTCTCCCAGTCTCGTTGCGTAATCAGTCCTCCCTTCCTTCTTGTAGAGAACGTGCAATTCTGCATTCACTGCACTCCGATTCCGATCGACCAGAGGAGCAAGCCTCTCGTTCACAGTGATCTCTGTAATTTAAACTACTTTATCCATGAACAACTGGCCCTCACCATGGCTCCAGAAGGAGAGGCCGAGCAGCAACACAAATTCCGCATCGGAGGGCATCACTTTCTTGTAGTGATCCTTGCTCATTCGATTCAGCTGACCCATATTGCGGCGGCAGGCACTGAGAACTGACAGTATTTTTCAAAATATCAGAAACAACTCACTCAATAGCTTCGACTTTGTTGATCGAATGCGGGCAGTCATCAAAAAAGTATTCAATAGATTCTCCATTCAGCATGAAAGTGTAACCAGGTAGTCTGAAACAAAGCATAATAATCTAATTATCGAGAAAAGAACCTTACCCAGTATCGCAATCAGGAAAGTAATGCACAGCACGGTATGTGGCTTCCAACATGTTCACCAATTTATATGATGTTGAGACAATTGTACCCTAGAAACTTCATCTTCAATAAATTTGAGAAGTTATTCACTTTATCACTGGGCGACAAGCTCCGAAAATCTTCGAACGTCGCATTTCCAAAGTCGTAGAGAGATGCCATGAACACTTTGGCTATCGAATGGATCTTGGAGTATTTCAACGGGAAGAAGTGCTGAGAATTGAATAAATTTATTGGAAAACCCATCACGAAAACGTACAATCTTATTCTCTTCTATCTCTTCATAGGAAGGCGCGTAGTCGTCAGGAATTGCATGAAACTCCCCGGATTTGCGAATAATACAAAACAAACTGAAGAATAAAAAAATTCATGAAATTATAAATTCGGTGTTACCTGTATCCATGTCTGATCCTACTCAGCAAAGGAGTCTCTTTCGATAGAGAAGGCGTGAGGGCGAAACTGAAGATAGTTTAGTTCAATTGAGCATGATAATTGATTTCACCTGTTGTGATCGATGAAAGAAGTGGACGGCCCAATATCCGTTTCGAATTCATCATCCTAGCAATGAATAAAGTACAAAATAATATCTAGTTACATACCGTCTCCTCTGATTCCTTCTGCTCATCAGTCAGCGCTCGTTCCAAAACATCGCAGAACTTTCGAAAACGACATTTCCGACAGTTCGTTGTCGGTTCTGAAGAGCAATTGATGCATCGACCAGTGTTGCTAATTGCAAAATCACCATTGTCAATGCAATCATCAGTGCCATTCTTGCATCGAATGAGGTCTTTCTCCATTTTCACGGTGCGTCTGAAAATTGGCTAGTTATTTCCCATAACCTTCATCACGCTCACTTGTAGAAGACAGAGCAAGCTCGGCATGAATCGATTCCGAGATGACATTCTTGAATGGGCATTGTACAAATAAGACAATTTCGAGGCTGAAATACAAGTTTGACCTAATGGACTTTGAATCCTGGCGAGAGAACTCACTTGGGCATTCACAGTGGTTCGGCGTGGATTATGCATGGCGGAAAGTGGTCGATAGAGTACACTAGACGAGAGCACTTTTAGGTAGAGAACGAGAGAGAAGAGAGACAGAGAGGTGTAGAGAGGGAATAGAGGGAAAGCTCACCTTGCAATGGTCCTCTCTTTCTCTTCCACTCTCTCATCGTGCAATGGTCTCTGATATTCTTTCCATCTCTGGCACAAAGACGCGACAGAGATCAGGGTGAAACAGCGAGAGAGAAGAGAGGAAGGGGAGCGGTTCGATGATCTTTGAGAGATGTGTCAATTTGAGGCACAGGAAAGGCAACTGCTTCGAGAGTGAATGCTTCAAACGCCATTCTGAAATCTGTTAGGCTTGAGATCAGAAGAGTCGACTCAGGTCATTGATCTGTGATGTTTCACATCATTGTGCAATATATTCTACGAACTTTAATCAGAAGAATCATACACATGCGAGAACAGAAGGATAGTATGTGAGAATGCAACGACAAAAAACGATGTCACGGATCAGATTGCAGATTAATTGTGTCGCTGAAATGTCTATCAGCGTAGCATCATACCATCACGATAAGGAATACCTTCATTTCTTTTGTTTCAATCCCTGCCATTGCATTCCTCTTGAGTCTCCGAACGATGAATCGAGAAAGCGCGCGCGCTTCGGATTAGCCCCTGTTAGTTCTCGATTATGCAAATATTACAAACCGCAAATCTTTCTCCTCTTCTCTTTTCATTCGTTCGTTGCTGTCTCCTCTGGAATGCGCGACAAATCGTACCAGCATGTATGTACTGTCGTCCTCGGATTCGCATCGCTGTTCAGGTGGGTTCATATCTTTTTGATCGAATTGGAGTATTTAGTAGAGTTCGTAATTCGGGGCGGGTAATTCGGACCCGGCCGGGTAGAAGAGGCGGTGTGCGCGGAATGAGAATTACCCGGGATAGTTGGGATGAAATGGATCATTACCCGGGACATTCGATCTAGCAATCATCTTAAAATGAGGTAAAAAGCACTCTAACATTTTAGATTTGAGAGAATCAAAGGAAGAGAGCTGTTCCTATGTATTTGGACACAAACAAATGTACTCAGAACTTTCTTGGGAGACCGGAAAGATCAGTAGTAGATAATCACTTACGGGTCTGCTGTTTGTAATAGATCATGCGGTTTTGTTGAAGAAGAAGCTTTCCCTGGGTATCCTAGAAGCGTTTCATCCGTTTTTGAACCTGATTCGGGTCTCCACACACTTTCAATCAACTTAGATCTCGATGAGTTCAGAAAACCATCAATGACGGCTTCGCGATCTAAACGATATGGAAGCAAAAGAGGTCGAAAAAAGCATGAAACTGGATGAAAAACGAAGGACAACCTTTAGACCGACCACTCCTGAGCGTCTAACGATGTAGAAATGAGCCAATGTCACGAGTGCGCGCGATTTACATCCCACTATCCCGGGTAATTGAGCGAATTGTCCCGGGTAATTCATTTCTCCCCTCCCTATCATTCTTCATTCTCGGGTACCCGATGTCCCGGGTAGCGTTACATTACAAACTCTAGCATTTACGATAGAGATTGAATGAACATTATCGCAGATATGCCGGATACGACATGGCCACTTTCATCGTTGAATCTGTGCTGTACTCGGCCCATTTGCGAGACCCGTCGTCGATAGTCAGTCATGCTGGGTTTTATGGGTGAGTCCTCGAATAATCGAATTCATTTGTTTAAAATGTGAGTTTCAGCCAAGCAGTTCGGGAGATTTCTATGTGCGCAACATCGTTGATGGTGCCGATATTCTTCCACTACTTGGGACCGAAGGTAACAGTTATTGACTTTTTTGATTGAAATTTATTTTAGAAAGCCCTCGTCCTCGGGGCGCTTCTCCTTTGCTGTTTCTCCATTAGTTTCCTCTTCATCGACAACGTCCTCTATTTCTCAGTGAACGTGCTCACTGGACTCGCTCGATCTCGTGAGATTTTGTACTACATCCATGAGACACTACGCAGTTCAGTGGTCTACATCGGATTGGCCACCTACCAAATGCAGTTTTCAACGAAAGAAACGTTGGCGAGAAACTCAGCGAGAACTTCGGCCATTGCTGGATCCAGGTATCCATTTTATTCAAATATTTCTAACCGGGAACATCAGCTTGATAATCGGAGCTTCACTCTACGTGTTCATATCGGGTGCTGAGACTGATGTTGTCGATGGTAATCAATCGAGTGAGTATCGATACTACAGCGAAGAAGAAACAAGGTTGGAGCATCTCATTCATGACTATCCTAAAAGTATCTTTGCAGGTTCATGTACGGAGCATTCACTTTGTTGTTACTCATCAGTTTCGTATTGCACTGTTTCCTTCCGAACAGGTTTGATTCGAAATGTGCAATTATGTTGTGATTATGGATTCTTCATTCAGACAAATCAAGAACAGCGTCGAATCTCAGAGTCCTCACGTAAAGCAATCAGCTTCGAAACAAGCAAGTGAGTATTTTGAGTATTTTTCTTGAACAGTTTTGTTATAGAAGCGATTATCTCCACAATGTTCGATCATTCAATGCTCAAGTTGATTCCGGTAACGTATCTATCACGCGTATTATCCATGATATTTTCAGGCTCTAATAAATCACGGAATCTTCTTAGTATTCGCAATGAGCATTTATCCAACTTCGCTGCAGTTCTCGTCGATTCTTTCAAAGGGTGATTTCATTGTGGCAGTCTCCGTATTCATTCTTCTTCTCATTCCATTCATTCCAGATTATCCTCAACTCACGGCCTACTATGCTTACACAATGTTCGCTGGAACGATTGCATGTGAGTTCAATCGCAAAGTACACTTTGTACGTAATTTCCAGGTGGTATTATCGTCGATCCTCTCTCGAAATTTTTCCATGACTTCAGTCTGCGGCCACTTTATTTCTTGACGCTGCTGCTCGAGGTTTGATTGAGGTCAGCAGCTGATCGACACAGATACTCATAAGTTGGTCATGATGATTCTCTGCTGGCTCACTGTTCCCGATTGGTCGACTGCTCAACCAACGGACGAGAGTGCAGTTATTCCTCCAAAGTAGAGTGGGAAAATAAGAATCATGATTATTCTAACCCTATTCAGTCTTCTCTGTGTCTTGCTCGTCTCCTTCCTCTGTGGTCTCATCGATTCCATGATTACTGCAGCCAATACAGTCTATTGCTCGAGGATCATGCCTGGTTCGTCTGATTTCATCAGCTTTTACTTTGATCTCAGGTCGCGCCTCGCACACGTACGCCGCTGCACGGTTCTACATTGTAAGTAAACATTGTCAAAACTCATTTTTTTATTAATCACTGAATAATTTTGTTATGTTTCAGGGAACCTCGGCAGCAGTGGTTTTCTTCTGCTCTCCACAGCTTTCGATGACCTACCATGCGATTATTCAGGTAAAATCAGGAATTGTCACATGAATTACTGAGCGAGCCTCTTTTCAGATTATTTGCATTGCTCTTGCCGGTTTTGGATTTGCAAGTGCAGCAAATCACATCGATCGACTGGAAGGCGACTCGAGGACGGAAGTGGATGTGTGCAACAAGAACAGTGAGTAGCAATCCTTCGATATTCTGCCAACGATGCAATTATCTACAGCGCCAGAAACGGTTGGACTGACTTCGCTCGAAGTTGATGAAGAACTGAAGAAAGATGATCAGATCAGCAGCCCATAGCGATCTTCTCAAAATATTCTCTCTTTGCGAACAATTTACTCTGATAGGGCTAGAGTAAAGTGTACTGTTCAATTGTAGATACTTATTTGAACCGAACATACTTATTTGAAATGGTTATCTTTCCGTTGATTTCACATTTGACGCACGATTTTTGAAGTGATGACAGCACGGACGATAAGGTGCGTTGTAGTTTATGGTTGCATCCCTCGTCTCTCTCTCCTTTTCGTCTGTCAACAACCGCGCGTTCGATTGCCTTTGAGTGCGCGGCCATGTACGAAATGGCGAGGTCTCTAGTAGTCTACGGTTCGCTTCTCGCATTTCTAAGGTATTTTCTGCCTGCTATCTTCGTGAAGATCAGAGGGAAAAGACCTGTGACACTTCAAGAGAAGAAATGGAAGAAGGACAAGGTTTATCTCTATCAGGTTGGCTATTTCCATTGATATTTCATTCATGAGTTGATGCAGATTCCCGGCACGAAATCGATGTCATCAGTGAGTCCTTTCTGCATCAAAGTGGAAACTTTCCTTCGACTTCACAAGATTTCATTCGAGGTACGATTGCTCAGAATGTTGGTCATTCTCACTAAAACGCTCAGCGTCGAGACGGAATCCTCGCTCGAGGAGAAAACGGAAAAGTTCCCTTCGTTGAACTGAACGGTGAACAAACGGCGGACAGTAATCTCATCATACCGAAGCTTGTGCAGCATTTTGGCATAAAGGTGAGAAATTCGATACCGCAACCATTTCACGCATATTATTTCAGGAATATGAAAACGAAAATGACGCTAATATCGGGCATGCGATCTCTTCCATGGTCGACTTTCGGACTTTCAAGTGATTTCATTCTGCGGTCTCGACAGAAATTTACATATTTCAGCATTTTCGTGCACTACAAGACAACGTACAGCCAGCCAATATTCATGAAGGCCCTGGCTGCTGGATCGATCCCAGATAAAGTGGTTGAATGGTTGACTCCCATTGCTGGAGAATATCTTCGTGCTGAGGTATCTACTTCACATGCCGATCTAATTAGCTTCCCCTTCTTGTTCAGATGCATCGTCGGGTGAACGAAACTATCGGAATATTCACTGATACTCAATTTGATGAGCTCGCTAAGAAAGATCTCGAGGTGTACAAAGGTCTGATTGGACAAAAGAAGTTCCTTTTCGGAGATAAAATGACGACGGTGAGTGCCAAAACAGTATTAAGAAGGAATATTAACTCAAAGGCTGACTGCACCCTCTTCGGGCATCTATCGGCCACTTTCTACCTTAGACAGGACAGTTACCCTATGCGCGCTCTGTCTTCGGAGAAATTCGCAACACTAGCAAGGTAATCATTGATTCTTACAGGGAATGGGTAATGACAACAAATACAGGTACATCGAACGAATCAGAGACGAGCTGTTTGGCGATGAATTCTGCAAGTGATTTACTGTTCTTATACTTATTGCGGTGTTAATATTATGTAGAAATGTATGCCCCAGTGGTTCGCCATTCGTGTTGTAGTGATAAAGTGTTCCCTCATTTCACTCTCGTGCGCATTGAGCACACATTTGCACAATGAACAAAAGGGTAGTGAGAAGTAAGGAGGAGCCAGCGGGCCCGACCTTGCTAGTTTTGTGAGTATCTGACATATAGTTTATGATATGGCAACAGTACAAATAGCCCAATTGCACCACCATCTGAGCTCAGTCTATTGTTCCTAGTATCAATATGGTCGGCTCGATTATTATTGGCGCTGCCGTTGTTCTAATCATTCAATACGTTATTCCCTTCGTTCTTCGAAAGATTCAACCTAGCAAGGCAACAGCAATCCTTGAGAAAAACTGGAAAAAGGATGTCGTGTATGTTTATCAGGTTCGTGCTAGTCTAACTCGCATATCAAATTCATAATCCAGCCGCCTGGAACGAAAGTTCTCCCTTCTGTGAGCCCGTTCTGTATCAAATTGGAAACGTTCCTTCGTCTGCACAAGATTCCCTTTGAGGTAATCCCAGATCGTTGCATGCATTAGCCTTCATTCCAGAGACGTCCGACCCTCTTCCATCGTGGAGTCAATGGCAAGTTCCCTTCAGTCGAGTTCAACGGTGAACACATTGCAGACTCCGAACTGATCATTCACAGACTCGTTCGACACTTCAACATCAAGGTTAGTGAAGTCTCAGCGTTATCGTGGTCTGACAGACTATTATAATTTACAGGAGTACTCTAACCCTCACGACGCAAGTATTGGACACGCATTCACTTCGATGGTCGATCAGAGAACATTCAAGTACGAATATTCTCTCAGCAAAAATCCAGTCAACGATTTCAGTATTTTCTTCCACTTCAAAATTACCCGAACTCCGGTCATCTTCCTCAAGGCCATGCTGGGCACTGCTCTCCCCGAGTCACTCATCGAGCTGCTCACTCCAATTATTGCCGCCATCAAGGGCTCGCTGGTACTTATTCTCATGTTTCTATGAGCTAAACAGCTTTCATTTGCAGGTTCACAGCAAGATTTTCGCCGTGTTTGGAGAGTATTCGGATGCTGATTTCGATGTGCTCGTGCGCAAAGATCTCGTTGCTTATCGTGACTTCCTTGGACAGAAAAAGTTCCTTCTCGGAGATACGATGACCACGGTGAGTTTGTTCTCTTCATCGATGATGTCTTGTCGTCTATTCCAGGCTGATTGCGCGGTCTTCGGTCATCTCTCAGCCACATTCTTCCTTAACCAGGACAGTCTCCCCATGTATCTTCTGAAATCGCCCGAGTTCGCAAACCTTGCCGAGTGAGTTGCTGAGAATCTTGGAGTGCAACGAAAATTCATCGTTTCAGGTACATCAAACGTGTTCGTGACACCGTGTTCGGGGATGAATTCAGTTCATTATAATTACAAGATTTTTTTGCGTGTTCCTATGATGTATGCAATCGGAAAATAAACATCTATGACGATTGCATTGTCGCACAGATTTTCTCTGGCATGGGAACTGAACTGATTGAAACTGTGACGTATTTTTTATCGTATTTTTCACCATCTTCTCAAGCATACAAGAATCGTGCTGTTATCTGCCTTCTTGTAAGATCGGGCAGACTACATTATCAACTGAGATTTTCGAAACATCTCTCTATTATCAAGACTTCTTCTTATCAGAAATAACAAGTGAATAGGTCATTCTTTTTTCTTCACGCTTCACTGATTCACATTAGTAGTGAGAGAAACAGACCTTTCCAACTCACAGAATGTCATATTGATACTGCTTAATAATCGGAATATTATGCTAATATCTGTTGAGCATCACAAGGTTCGTCGATATTATTTGTTTGTATTTCATAAAGTTTTTGAGGTTCTTCTCAGAGTGTTCGCGGTATTTTCTCTTATTGGGAATTCCCTTCTTATCTTTCTCGTTCTTCATCGGAAGAATCGATCATTGGGCAGTTATCGATTTCTTCTCGTCGCTTTTGCACTTGGAGATATCTCCATCTCTGTCTTTCATGGATATGCAGTGCCGGCATGTCAAAAAGATCGATCAGTCGCCAATTCGTCTCATGCAGATTCTTTACCAAATCGAGCTCGGATTGTTGGCCTTCACAATAGAGGGACTGAATCGTCCTTATCCACTCGGTTTCTACATCAATTCTGGATGGGTCATCCTATTCTATGAGCCATTTATTCTTCTCGCTTTCCACTTTATTTATCGCTATCTCGTCCTCGCAAAGTGATTTTCACGCTAACATCAATCATAATCTAAACTGATTCAGTCCGAAGCGAGTGCAGGAACAAGGCTGCCTACTGGCCATTCTGTCTGTTCTATTCAACGTCTTGTTCAGTTGTACGAGCTTCGTTGTTTGTCTTCTCGTGAGGTAAGTGAATAATAGGGGACTAGACCTCGATGTACTGTCAACATCATTAAAGGGACGCGGATGACTTGGTCGATGCTGTGATGTTCGAGGAATTTCATACGGACATGCGCTCCCGCCCCCGTCCGAATGTATTCTCCGTGCACTACACTGTCAGTCTACCAAGTGCCCTCAAGACTGACTCAAACCTTCCTTTGAGCATCCAAACGGAACCATCAATTGGAAGACGATGTCGGCAGTGGGAATCGCGATGGGCTCAGCATTGACGACTCTGGGAATAAGTGGAATCTGTGCTTATGGAATAACGAAGACGATCTCGACGAGAGTGATGGCCATTGGAGCGAGAAAACTGCAGTTGCAGTTGTTTAGAGCACTGCTCGTACAGGTGAGATGAGATAAATGTTGAACATGAAGAGAATGATACTCCAGTTCTCCATTCCCTTCATCTTCTGCATAATTCCTCTCTCCTTCATCGTACTTCTTCCTCTCACTGGCATTCGATTCGGCGAGATGGGAAATGTTCTCGGAATGATGGTTTCACTCTTCCCCGCGATTGATCCAATCATGGTTATTGTCATGATTGCGAGGTTAGTTAGATTACCATTTTAATGAATGTCATTATCTGCAGATTCCGAGTGATGGTAATTCAATTCTTCCAAAGATTAATGAGGAGAGTTCCGGGATCAGAAAGATTAATGGCGGCAATATCAACGACGGGTCTCTTCAACACGCACACCACTTCCAATGCTAACTGAATTCATTTTTTGAGATCATATCAATACGGAATTTGAACAATGGCGCGATATATAGTTGTAAACTATTGTGCTTCGAAATAAATCAGCGACATACTCTTGTTCAACGTTGCCGTTCTCCATTATTTCTCTTCTTCTCTCATAGTTCCTTCTGCATCAACAACAGAAGACACTTTCTTGGGTTTAGCCCATTCTTGGATTTCAGCTGCAATCAACTATCAACAGCACAACTTCATTATTATTCTCACCGTCTCCGAAAATGAGAAAAATGCCTCCTCCAAATATATTCAATATTGCAGTGAATATGAACATAATCTGCCAGATGTGCTGACTTCTCTGAATTATTGACTACAATTGACGGAACGACAGCCGAATGGCCTCACGAGTGACATCAGAAGAGTAACCACCAATGGACTGGTGATACTAGCGAGGGTGGCTGAGAGCATCGTCATTGAGGTCAATGTACCGCTATAATTTCGATATTATTCTCACGGTATCGTTAAGAGTGATAAAACCTGTATTGGGGAGCAATCGACATCAGTGCAGTGAAAAATCCCGGGATGGCAAATGAATAGAAGATTCCTGCATTACTCAAGCCGTTCAGTATCGAAAGTATATGCGCCTTACCATAGAACGCGAGACAAACTGCGGCAATCCAAGGTCTGTCGCATGTAGGAAGAACAGCAAGAGATATCAACGAGGTTGCTAGTCCAGCGGCACCTTTAAAAGATGTAGAATGGTGTAATTCAGTGGAGCAACTCACACAGTGTTTGAAACATTTTTGAACATGCCGTTGCACCAAGGATTCCCTGAAGAAACCAACGAAAAAATCAAATCCCAGCAAATTATCACGAATGACCTTTCTCTTGAGAGAATCCGCGACCATTGCGCATGCAGTTCTCATGAATATCTGCACCAGGAATGGAATCATCGTGTAGGCACCATTCTGAAGTCGGCATGTTACATCAATATTGAGATCACTTACCGTGGAGAGCGGGATCATTAGCTCATCGCGGAAGTACGTAGGAAGAAAGGTCTGAACACAGTTGAGCACAGATTAACAAGAAGGAGATGTGCAACACCTGCATGAGAGTGGAGCTGAAATTGAATGCGAAATGGACGAAGAGACACGCGTAAATCGGCTTGCTCGTCAGAAGTGATCGCCATGGTATTGATTTGGTGTTCTAAAGAACGCTGTCAAATTCAACTCTCTCTAGAAAAGTCCCACGTCTTTACGTCGAATCTCCGACTCCAGATACTTCAATTCTTCCGTGTGGATGTATTTATTGGTTCCTGGTGTATTGGAAGCGAGTGTGAACCAGAATACGATCCAAATTGAACCGAGAGTACCTAAATCCCTGGATAATAAACCAAGGGAACATAGGGAATACTTGCCAAAGAAGTAGAAGATCGATTGCCAACCAAGAGGAGATGAGCAAAGTAGAGCGGATATCAAAGATGATGAGGCTGCTCCCAACTAAGCAACCAGAGTTGAAAATGGAGGGAAAGGTGGCTGTCAAACCTGACTTCCCGAAGTGTAGATGCCAGCCAGAGTGGATCTTTCTGCAGGAGGAAACCATCGACCGGCCATCGAACCGATCGATGGCATCACAAATCCCTGAATATTTATGTAGTCATCGTTAATCTACTGCGGTTATCTACTGTTACCTCAGCCAACCCCATGATTAGCCTTGCCGCGAATAGAAATTTAAAAGAAAATTCAGCGAGAAATGGAGTCGCCATTGTTACGAAAACATAGATCACACAACCAGCTGAAACGAGAATAAAAGAACCATGAGATGATAAATGTTCTTACCGCTGAGAATGAGTTTCGGCCCGAATCGATCTGCAATCGATCCGGAAACGGTGATTGTGAATAGGGAACCATAGAAAGTCGCGGAGAGAAGAGAAGCCTGCATCTGAGGCGTCCAATCTAAAGTTCCCTGGAACACTTTGTGTACATGAAAAAAACAATGATGAAAATGTAGATAAAAAATATTACATTGTATCCCTTGGTTGCGATTCCTTCCTCATTTTTAGTGCATTTTCCTTCAGGTTTATCAAGATTGGTCACTTCACTCAGATGAGCTCGAAAGGAAGTCGTGTTGACCATGCAAACCACTGCCATGTCTGTAGATTCGCGAATTATTAATTTCAGCTACAAAAAACTCACTCAAATCCGCTCTCATACACATGAAAGCAGCGATTCCAAAACCGAGCAAAAGTGCAATCTTCAAACGATGAGAATGCAATGAGAAAAGTGCAGGACGGTTGCCCATAATAGAAGCCATATCTGATGATCCTTTGAGATCTTCTGAATTCCTACAACTCAAAAGGTAATAATGTGAAAACTGACCGATATGTATGGCACGGAACCATCTTCTATGGTATTTGCATAATCCCCACTCTCTTCCGATTTCGAAATTCGATAACTCTGATCATCACAATAGTCACACACTATCTGCAGTAATTCACAAAACCATGAGCGTAGAATCTATTCCTTTCAAGCGGTGTAAAAAGGTGTGAAATACGTTAGCAGCACAGAAGCCACACATCAAAATTAGACGCGATGTATGTGAAATCGATTTCTAAGGTGAAGATAAAGGTGCCACTTTTTTACTAAATGCAATTCAAAAACTGCAGATATTTTTGCGATTAGTTTTTTCAGTGCTGAGAAGGCTGCAGTGATGTTATTTATCACCATTATCCACTTGTCATACACTATCATCTCATTCGTAATCTACGCAGTCATGGTGAAAATTGTATTCTCCATTCGGAGCCAATTCCCAACTTACTACTCGTACTCACTATCCTTTCTTCGGTCATGGTAAGGTTTCATGTATAATCAGGAATAAAATATTTCAGAAAATCACTTACCACATTAATATTCTGATTCAAATTCGATTTCCACATGATCCTGCAATCTTTGGTTTGTGGATAAACTGGTGAAAATTTAGCTCTGTAATCGACCATTAAGGTTCTACGAATGGCTAGTCCCCGCGAAAGGAGTTCTCTTACTGCTTCGTGATTCCTTTTTCTTGTGGTATTTTATGGGCTGGATGCTGATGGTGATGACAATATCTTCCACTACAATATTAAAGCTATTGCAGTGTGCCAGCACATTTCTTTCAGGATTCAGTAGATTTACTGCTATTGTTCTAATTGAGAAACATGAGGAGGCGAGAAATATTTCTACCTTTTGATAAATTTCTTCATCATTTCAGATTTGGTGATTCAAAGTCCTGATAATTCCTGTCATTTTCGCATTCGTTATAGATAGTTCCGGTGCCATTTTACTGGTTCCCAGGAACATCCATCTTTCGGCCATCTTACCAAAGACTACGCGTTAGATTTTCAGTCTAATGAAGTTTAAGCGATGCTTCTGCGTTTTCATTACGACTTCTTTTGTAGAACGGTTCTGCCAGAGATTTTTTTCTGCCAGAGATTTAACTTTTTCTCTCTTATTCACCATTCAATCGACCGTAGTTATTCTGATTACAGTCAAAAAGCTTCGTGTAATGAAAATGGCGTCAACGGTATGTCTGTTTGACCGAACTTTCGAAAGATACTAATCATGGGCTCGTGCAGGGGCGGAGAAGAGTCTTTTCACCATTTCCTTAGTCGATTTCATCTTAATGCTGCTCAATTTTCTCGGCTATTTCGTAAGAATACTTTGACTATTCGGAAACAGTATTCTTCTACAGTTCATGCTGGGTATCTGGCTGTTCGTTGTTCCATCACAAGGTCTGTAGGACTTCATGGATAACTTTGTCCCCATCGCCGCGTATATCTTCTGTCTCAGTCAGCTTCTTTTTCTTACAACTTCGAATTATTATTATTCAGGACTGCCGTATTACACCTTGTTCCCGGAAAAGTCCAGGATGAACTCCGAAAATATTGGAACAAATATAAAATAAGAATTGTGGATGTGTCAACAACAGTTGAGCAAATTATTTGAGAATGTATCT
>LS594444.1:457909-469792 GCA_900490775.1 Pristionchus maxplancki
CGTCAAAGTTTGTCGAGATAAATATGAAAAAATGTACGGTAAATCGTCGCTGACTGCACGTTATCAGGTCAGTGATTTGAACTCAACTATCGTTCTTTACTTATTACTCATGCTGAAGGTAAAAGAAGCGTACGACATGTCTAAAGCGATGATTCCTGCCTACATAACATCGTTCTCATTGAAAGTAGACATGATTCAAGCATGTTGTCTCATCGAGATTTTCAGGCATCAATGATCGTTGCTCTGTGTGCTTATTTTGCGTTCAGACAAGATTATGGGCACTTTCTAGGATTTCTCCATGCTCATTACTTCATAGTTGGTTACTCGTGAAGCGAATCTCATCAATTCCTTGCAGACTCATGCAGTCAACGGCAGCTTTGCGATGATTATTCTTCTCCTGAAACATCGCCAATTGCGAAAACAAATGATGCGAAAGTTCCGGAAGTTATTGTGATCTTATACTGGTTTCCTTGGGAGAACACACCATTGCAGGGGTATTCGCCAAGCAGAAAGAGTTAGTTGCGTTTCACAACATGACGAAAACAAGACGGAAATTCACTTCTCGATGCTGAATGTGTCATGGAAATAAAGAATATTAATGCGTTTCGCCTTTGAATGTTGTAAAATTGTGATGTATTTGATTGTTTTATTGCTTCGTACTTTTATCTGAAATTGTGCATTTCAGAAATATCATGGAAAAATCTCAGACTAGACGACTCGCGCGTGATCTTTCCGTGGGATAATGAGTTCCAAGAATAATTTGGCGAAATTATTGTTCTCTACGGACATTCGCCATACAATATAACTGCGTTCAATAAATGCCATTTGTACATCGGATAAACCACCATTGTAAATGCCACAGAAGTCATCAGATAATATCACTGTTCTGATAAGAGCCTTATTCTCAGTCGTATCAATGGCTGACTCCGCGATATTCACTTTCTTCAATGAACATCCTCTCTTTCCTGTCTTTGTCATTTCTACGAATTCACTCGCTTTTCTTCCCATTATTTGCCTTCTTTACATAGCTCAGATCGCGCCACTCCACAACAATTGCAGGTAATTTTTTTTGAATTTCAATAGACATTTATTCGCACAGATACATTCTGTGTGTTTGGGCGCTGAGCTTCGCCACTCTTTTCTCAATAAATTCGGCCTTGGCAACAGTTGATTTGGAGAATGAAACGGGCTTCATGCCTCGGAACATGTTTCTGCCTCGTTTGTATGAATAGATTCCTAATACTGATTTCTTTTTCACAGACGCGCGCTTCAAACTCTATCAATACCACGTTATGTGCACGACATTCTGTTCCACTTTCGAAATTGCTTTATCGATCGAGCGAATAATCGCAGTCGGACGTCCGACATACTATCATTTCTCGAAATTCGCATGGAAAACAATGTTTCTCCTCACCGTTGCACTGGTAAATATTGTAAGAATACCAGCAGTCGAAACTTTTGATTCTCAGATGGGAACAGCGTACGTTGTAGATTTGTGCGTACATCACAGTATGTTGCAATTGATTAGAAGATGAAACTCGTTTTCTTCGTTCAGGTGAAATGATTCCTCAGTTGGTTGGATGCGTTCTTCTTTCTGTAATTGAAATATCGGTCCTTGCGGTGAGTTATTTGAAGTGTGAAACACTTTAAAAATACTGCAATATACAACATAATTTTATTATCAGACCGGTGGTTATGCAACGCGAGTTTGTCGTATCAGATACCACAGAATGTACGGTAACTCCACGCTCACTGCTCGATATCAGGTGGATGAACATTGATTTCACCATAGCATTAATCTTCTCCATGGTCGATCTCTAAATCGAAGATCTCAGGTGAAAGAAGCGTATGAAATGTCAAAAGCAATGATTCCCGCGTACATAACATCTTTCATTCTAAAGGTTCACCGACATTAATTTATGAATTCAAAAAGAGATCTTTGTTCAGACATTATCGATTACTGCAATGTCGGTGTATTTCGCACTGATCAGAGATGAACACGGTTCTCTCACGGGATATGTACAAACCTTCATGCTAACAGTTCGTAGGAATCGTATGCGTGTCATTGACTCTTTCTCTTCTAGACCCATGTTTGCAACGGAACTTTCTCAGTCGTAAATCTGCTGTTGAAGCATCCTCAACTGAAGAAACAGTTGAACCGCAAGTTTCGATCAATAATGTGACCAATACAATTCAGCCATACAGGCAATAATTTTGATTGCAGGGGCATTGATCCCTCCGAGAAGAAAAGGAATATTTCAGTAGCGGGCGATACGGAAACGTACTTTTCAATGTATTCTGAATCGTGGAAATAAATCGAATTATTCTTGATGAGTTCCTCTGCTTCATTCTGCGTATTGTATCGTATAGTTTAGTGCATGTCATAATTTAGAATAATTTCCCCAGGGAGAATACTGGAAGGCTAGGTGACAGAATCTTATCTACTATCGTGATTGTCAGTCGCGTGAAAACTCCGATGGCTGTATCGTCGATATTCGAATTCTTCAATAAATATCCTATTCTTCCCGTGACTATGATAGCCACAAACGTTACAGCATTCCTTCCACTTTTATGTCTTCTGTACATCGCTCAAGTTGCTCCACTCCATGGAAATTGCAGGTATACCATTACATGATTTAGAATTTCCCCGTGAACGGGCTCGGTTTCTGTTCTGATAGAAACTTTCATGGTGATGATTATGCATGTCTCAAGTCGTGAGGTTGTTTCTCTTTCAGATACATTCTCTGTGTGTGTGTGGGCTGCAAGCTTTGGTGCGGTGTATCTGATAAATTCATCTTTGGCAATAGTAGATTTACAAAATGAGACCGGATACATGCCAGCGAATATGTTTGAGCCTCGTGATTTTCATTTCTGCTATCAAATTATCCACGGTTTGCAGATATTCGCTTTCAATTGTATCAATGTCACGTTACGTGCACTACATTTTGTTCTTCATTTGAAATAGCACTATCAATGGAGCGAATGATTGCCATTGTCAAGCCACGACACTATCATTTTTCTGTGACTGCTTGGAAAAGATTGATATCCCTGACTATTATCTTGGTGATAATAATTGCAACTTTATCAGACTGTTAATTTTTACAGACGTTATTTGCCTTCCTTGTCGATTTCTGTTTTCACAATGGTAATTTGACGTAATTTCATTTCAAATTAATCGTTTTTTAGTGCACAGCGTGCCGCGTTTTATTGGATGCATAACTCTAGTAATCATTGAAATTTCAGTTTTATGTGTGAGTTGCGATACTCATTGAGTCAGTATTTCAATATTTTCGCAGACCGGAGGCATTGCAACAAAAGTTTGCCGTATTCGATACGAGAGGATGTATGGAAAGTCATCCCTTACTGCACGATATCAGGTAGCTCGGTATAATTACGTGAAAAACAAAAGCATTCAGGTGAAAGAGGCGTACGAAATGTCGAAAGCGATGGTTCCGGCGTACATTACATCGTTTGTATTGAAGGTACCTTTTTTCTAAGTATTTCAAGCCATAAAACATCCAGGCCTCAGCCATCGCAGCGCTCTCAGCCTATTTCTTGGTCAGAGATGACCATGCGTACCTCACGGGATTCGTTCAGGGATACACATTGATGGTATGAGTTTCCAACACTTGACAACATTCATATTATTTATTCAGACGAATGTTGCTAACGGGACATTCTCGATGGTGAATCTTCTACAGAAACATCCTCAGTTATTCAAACAAGCAAATCGCAAGTTTCGAATATTCATGTGAGACTTCTCACTTTGTGACCGAGAGCTAATGGTTTCCAACCGCAGGAGAATCAAGCCAGAGGAGAGGAGAAACAATGCGACTGGTCCCTCTGAAACTGAAGTTTATTTCGCTGCGTACTCTGCATCCTGGAAGTGACTAAATAATTCGTATCATTGCCATTCAATAATTAAAAAATATGCCTTGATAATAAAATGTCAATTATTTATGGTTTTGTGAGATCATTGGGAACTATTGAAACACGCATTCTATTCTCGTTTTGTTTTCGCTCTCCTCACACACTTTGATAAAACGAATTTCCCTAGTTTGAAAACAACTATCAGAAACATGCCAATAACAATAGCAATAAAAGCGATAACATCAACAAGGTAGTATTGCAAGAAATTCAGCTCTTTTCCGTAGTGATCGAGCATGCGAAGTGGACCGTATTCAGCCAGAAATTCCATGTTTCGAACGAATGTTTCTCTCGGGGAGAACGGACGATTGCGAATCATCTCGCCCACGGCGCGAGCGTTCTTGCGGTACCTGCATCAGACTATGGAGTTTCGAAATCAATCGACAAACTAACTTTTCATTTGTGAGAGCCTCCTTGATTGCTGCTTCCAACTCATTCGGATGTTCGAGTGCTTCCTTCTCCAAAACGATACCCGATCCAATGCGATTGATCACCTGAGTCGTTATATTTATTGAGGGATAAGGGCTAATTACTAACCGCAGCGTTTCGCTTCTGATCTGCCAGCACTGGAATGACGATTAGTGGAATTCCCGCAGTCGTTGCCTCAGTGGTACTGCCCTGTCCACAATGAGTGATGAAGAGCGAGAGACGAGGATCGTCTGATACATGCAACCTTTTTTGACTAATCTTTGTCGAGAACAAAGCGTGTGGAACAGAAACCCCCTTTCTCGCGAAGAGAGCAAATGCTAACTCACAGAGCATGTCATTCTGCGGTACCCAAGTCGTCTCAATCAGATTGGGGATTCCCTCGCTGATCATGTGTTCTGGTTTCTCATATTTCCAAATGAAAGTGACGTCGGGGAATTTCCTGAAAACGCGTGTGTTTATTTCTTACCCGATTAAACTTGATACCTGAACACTTCTCGGATAGTGCTCTTGTAGTTTTCAGGCATCAAGAAGCTTTTTGCCACGGTTCCGAAAGAGAGGAGAACTGTTTGAGGACGGAGGTCAAGAATGTCTGACCAGGTCTAAAAACGGAGTAAATGACGATTACGTGAGACAGGTACCTTATTGAGCTGATTATTCCCACTGGACACACTAATTCCTCCGATATCGATAATCTTGTGAATGATTGGTCTCGGAAACTCGATAAGCGGTTCGTTGTTCATGAACCACAGCGAGGTTTCGCTTAGAACCTCATTCAGATCGGGAAAATTCGGCCCGAATTTTTCCTTGAGCAGCTTTTCCACTGGCTGTGACATCATAGGAATGAATACTTTCCCGAATCCGAGTGAGAGAGTGTTTCCCACTCTCTGCAGAAACGTCATCCGTTCGTTGAAGCCCATCATGGAACCTGCAAAATCATTTGGAGCTCGAAAATTAGATAAGACTGACCTGGGACGTAACTGGGGAACGATGGAGAACCAGTGAGGTCGAATGAACCCTCGAAAGCAGCAATGGACAGTGTCGCAGCGATTTTCTTTATTCCGAGATGGTGGAAAATGCCTGTCAAATGCCAAATAATTCATTAAAAAAGAAATCCCATACCGTATCCACATTTATCCATCGGCTCGGAGAAGGCTGCATCGAATTTCTCGGCTTTCAGAGAATCGAGAAGGCCGGGGTGATTTAGAGTGGCTGAAAATAATGAGCTCTCTGGTAATTGTTCTCAAGATAATCGGGTTTTCGAGAAACGCATAACTGACAGAACATCAAGGAAACGCCGCTCACCATTGCACTGATCCACCCATACTTCGCTGAACAGTTTGATGGCCTGAAAAATTGGATATCTTCACTGATCGATAAAGTTACATAATCCAACCTCTAAAGCTGATGCGAACGATTTCCCTTTCCACACATTCGAAGATGACTCATCGGCAGCAATTTCGGAGTAGCGAATGGAGATCGGACTTGGAGGAATTTTGATTACCTGGTGAGAGCATCTACAATTGAAGGAATATTTTGAACAATCACTCACCTTTTGAACCTTGGTTGAACCAGCATTAGGTACGTTGTAATCAATCACTGGTGCGATCATAACCTGAAAGTTTCGTGTGAACGTATTCATTTGAGTTAACTCTCATAAAGAATATTTCAAGTTCGCGTGAAAACACTAACCACTTCGTGCCCAGCATCGACAAGAACATCGGAGATCTTTCCCATGAAATTCACATGACTCCGACCAAAAAGCGGATTATAAACGAGAAATCTGCAACGGGATCGTGTCAAGACATGAGGAAAAATCAAAACTCACTTGAGACCGACGACGTCGTTCACTAGTAAAGCGAAGAGAACAACGGAGGTGCGCATTAGAACTCGGAGAAGAATGTATTTGTGGGAAAACCGAGGGTATTTATTCTCTTGCGCTAGTCTCTTATCGCAGAGGTCGAGTGCCACGAATGGACAATCGGTGTGCAGAGTGTAGAGTGAAAGTGTGCGTCGAATGCGCGTCGTATGGTTTAGACGCACAATTGGATGTGAACAGCAAAGAATAGCAAGGTAACAGTGACGATAGTAGGGATTACAATGTCGAAGTCAACCGAAGTTTATGTCCATTTCATTCGCAACATACTAAAGTACACCTCTGTATCGCACTCGGTTCCAACTTTGTTCTTCTTGATATGTGGTTTCATCCTCCTGAAACGGATTATTTCTGATAAGGTAGACGAGAACAAACGAACAAAATGACGCGAAACTTGCGCAACATCTGCTTTCGCAATTGAGGATGTTTCACAAGCAGAATTGTGAGCGCGAAACTTCCATTACCCGCATTTGTCTAAAGCATAATAAATGAATCTTTGGAAACTTTAATAAAAAAAAGAACCAAGAAATAATAGGCTTCTAGATATCCTAGAAGATATTCATGATCCTGTCTAGCAAGGAAAAAGATGCTGGCAGAAATGATGGCTGACACCTCAAAAAGAGTGGGTTATAATTCGCCTAAATACAGAGAACCTTGAGCAAGAAAGACGTCGCGTATGCTGGAATCATTGCTCTGGACATTTCGTATGCCTCTTTCACCTAGAAGCAGGCTGATCAGGCTAGGAGTTCACACGTCTCGTACCTGATACCGTGTTGTCAATGAAGACTTCCCGAATGTCCTATCGAATTTGTACCGACAGGCCTTCACTGCAATGCTCCCAATCTAAAGAACGTGTTTTAATTTTGAAAAGTATACTTTTAAGTTACAGCCAATACTGCGAATTCTAATAGAGCCATTGAAGTACATCCGATAATAAGGTAGGTTCTATTTTCTGAAAAATTACTTATTAACATTATCATTGTAAGTTATTTTTCAAAAAAAAATTTGTTGCCTTACCGCTATGCACACATGAGTCAACTGTGTATGCAAAAAGTATCTGAATAGTTCGGTGAATTTATTATTTGCAAAAACGTTTACCATAATGATTGTTAGAGCGACCAGTAATGTCCAAGCAGGATCAGAAAAGTGATAGCGTCTCGGATAGATAATCGCTACAATTCGTTCAATCGAAAGCGCTATTTCGAAAGTAGAACAAAACGTGGTGCTCATTACGTGCCCTTGATAGAGTATGAGGCGAATATCTGAAAGTAATGTATTTGAGTGAAATATCATCAACCATCTCACGAGGCTGGAATATAGTGAGTGGCATGTAGCCCGTATCATTCTCGAGATCTAATATTGCGATACAAATGTTGACAAAGTAGGCCACTGCGAAGCTCAATGCCCATACGCAGAGAATGTATCTGAAAGTCATTGAACGTCTGACGTCATAATTCATTTTATGCCTTGTTGACAGTATCTCATTGTATCTTATCATTACCTGCAGTTGCTATGGAGAGGAGCAATTTGAGCGATGTACAGAAGACAAATGACAGGGAGAAATGCAGGTATACTGGTGGTTAGGATGGCAATTGGGAAAATGGGATACTCGTTTACGAGAGTAAACAGAGATGAATTATACATTGTTGAGATACTACTAAAGGTAAGATATGTGAATGGCTCTGACTGAATGTAGATGATGACATTTACTGTCATATAATGAGAACCCGTGGGATTTGATATTCAATTCGATAGACGGCAAATTCTAAGAATGAACACATAGACATCCGCTGAACTTTTCACACATTTTATCATTGAGCCGGTTCAGTAATACATCGAGAACATTCAATAATTATTTCCAGTGGAGAGCCAGCATAGAAAAATATGCATCCGCTTCAGATATATCGGTACTCAGCTTCCTTGTATTTATCTCCGACTTTCCGCTGAAATTGTTCTTCTTATCCACTCATTTCAACTCAATAAAATACATGAAGGCGCGGACTGTTTGCTTTCGCAGTTGTGGATTTTTGAGTAATAAATTCATCATTGAAAATGTGCCGTTGATAGCATTTGTCTGTGAAATCCAGTTTTTCTACAACAGAGATGTGAGCTTACTGACCACAAAATAGTAGGCCTGGCCATAACCTAGAATGTATTCCGACTCTTCCCTAACAGCAAAGAAATAGCAAATCAGAAGAATCAGTGAGATCTGAATTAGTATTATATGGTCGACAAGGTTTTCTTTTTAGCGTACCTTCAACAAGAGTGATGTAACGTAAGCAGGAATCATTGCTTTTGACATTTCGTAAGCTTCTTTCACCTGAATAAATTCGCTGATTGTGTATCAAGTAATGAGTGAATCTCACCTGATATCGCGCATTCAGAGACGATTTACCGTACATCTTTTCGTATCGTATTCGACAGACTCTCACTGCAACTCCGCCTGACTGAAAACTTTGATGAGAAACGTTGACATCAGAACACAAAGAAGTAATTTGTATGCACCGAGTGATACTTACTGCTAAGATTCCAACCTCAACTGTCGCTATTATGGCACAACCGATTAGTCGCTTCGTTTCTGAATCTAAAAATGAATTCATTTAGAAGAAATGATTTGACTTACCACCGTGCACTTCCGAATCAACTAAGAATGCAAAACCCAACTACAATTTGTACATTTGAATTAATCTCCCACATGAAACTTACAATACATAGGGTGAGCGTAATTAGCGTTTTCCATGCCATCCCAGATATGTGATAGTGTCTTGGATGGATTATTGAGATTATTCGTTCACAGGAGAGAGCTATTTCGAACGTAGAACAGAACGTTGTGCACATGATATGAATTCCATAGAATCTATACCGAACTGCTGAACATGAATTGTTGGAAAATATAGAAGTTGGCATAACGAACGTGGCTCAAATATACTCAGAGGCATGTAGCCAGTTGCATTTTGTAAATCCAGTGTTCCGAACGCGATGTTCACTAGGTAAACAGCTCCAAAGCTGAGCGACCACACACTTAGAATGTATCTAAAGAAATAAACACATTTTAGTTGTCTTTCTTATGAATCACACCTGCAATTATTGTGCAGTGGAGCAATCTGAGAGATGAAGAGAAGAACCACAATTGGGATAAAGGCAAGAATATTGACGATGATTACTGCCCCAGGAAAGATCGGATACTTATTGAAGAAATCGAAGAGTGGAGAATCGCGCATCTCTTGATTATGGAAGACTGCTCTTGATGAGGAGTTGATCATTACAAGCACATTGAACATGAGAGAAACGCCCTGTAATGAGCTCGTGTCCATTCAATTCAGTATATATCAACCAGAGGAAAACAAACGTTGACTGATAATCAAAAGATAAGAGAACATCCCTAATCCACACTTTATTTGCGTCAAATAGTCATATTAATTTCAAGAAACTGCATTCACTTCTTAAACCGCTCTTCTTCAATGGACAAAATTCTAATGCTACTCAAATTGCCACGTTTGTCTCGATTCATTCTGCACATTCCAACACTTGATGTGCAAAAGATCCAAGCCATTTCTGGTTTACAATTGATCATAGCTAATAAATTCCCACGAAGAGAACATAATTTTTTTTCAGAATTTTAATTTTCACATTTTGATTCATCAAAACAATTATAATTGTAAGTGAAAACATTCTCACTCCTTCTTGCTTTCATGTGCAAAATAACTTGACGAACTAGACCATTTCTTTCCACTATTGCAGAAGAGTAGGCCGATATCCGATCATACAATCGTCGAAATTTGTCGCACTATTGGTTTAATATCCTTTTTGAAAAACGTCGTCGGGATATATCTCACACGGAAAATGTGGCACTTTTAATTCACAAAAAATTATTGTGTCGATGTTTCTACAAGCTTTGAATAGATCTTTGAACAATGTAAGTCGCTTGTAAAATCGTTCCTCTATAACACAACTCATACAGTTTTGCCATCCGTGTGATTGGATTGACCAAAATCGCAATTTTGCTGTGATTCCAATAGAAGATGCTGTTGTAGGTTTCGTTCTATTTTGTCAAAGATTGATTCTCAAATAGATTAACGGATGCATCGTCGTCGTTACATCCACTGTGTACATGGTCTTCGCCATATCATTCACCGCACACATAATAAAGATAATTAACGAATTTGATCGATTGCGGTAAGATCATCTGTTCAGTCAAAAAGTGTATACTGTGTCTAGGTCGACTGGAAACTTCACAACAAAAGTCAGCCGAACAAAACAATCGCTCATCCAGGTGATGTGTCTTCAATTGAGAACTCTATGATTTCACAGATCGCAACTTTCGCTACTGTCCTCGCTTTGCCAATTGCACTTTTCATGTCACTAGCGGTTTTCAAGTTTGATGACGGTAACTGAGTTGCATTCATTGTTTTGTTCCTCCCAATAATATGTGTATCTATCTATAGACTGACTTCCTTATTTTCGACTACGAATCTTGCAAATTGCACAATATGAATGAATAATTATTTGTATTGCCGACAAGATTGCGACGTGTACAATCCCCTGAGAAATTAGAGAATTAATTGTTAGTTCTCTAATTTCTCAGGGGATTTAACAGAATCGCCTCGCTTCTTGCTTCCGTATCGGATAGCATCAAATCGATTATAAAAATGATGAAATATCGACCAATTTCGAATGAACAATAATCATTATCTGCTGATTGCTCGGTAATTTCGCATCTCATAAATCAACTCGGACTCTATTGGTTCGGAAAATGTGGAGTACTTATTCACTGAGAGAAATGTACAAGCGTATGTACTGGTGAGCTCATGAAACACCCTGTATGCTATGAGATTATTAGCATCGATGTATGTAGAATTTAACAAACATGTTTGTAGTTTTGCATAGCATGCAAAAAAGGTGAAAACCGTGGTTGGGATCGATACCACAACATTGTGTTACCAATCCAGCTCACTAACCCATAATCACTAATAACTCTGATAGACTGGTCACCAGTGTCTGTATGTTAAATTTAACAAACATTTTCTTGTAATGAAGCTACATTCATGTTTGTCAAACTTTAACACTCATGGGTGTCATACTCGATGTTTGTAGTCAACAATCGTTGTTCCTCAGCGTTCACGGCGTGAGACTTTACAAACGATAAATCTTCATTTCATGGCATCTAAGATACTTTCATCAGAGGACGTTATACTGAAAATACTGTTTCTTCATGACAGATGATATGAGGCCGTTTGCGAGAGAGTCGAGCAGAGTCGACTGGATATTGCACAGCTCAAAAATGTCGATTCTCTGAAACTTCGGGTTTGGGGGTTCTCAAGGGTGCTGAAGACGATGGACATACTCATTTTTCATGTTGAGCCTCCGTTGGCTCCAGATGACGTCACGTCGAAAACGGTTTTTGTGGAATATCTCCGTCCACGAGGTCGCTAAAATTAAGCAAAAATGTTTTCCGGTGCAGAATTTGATGCTGATCACGCCTGTCTAATTCATTTTTGATGAATTATTAAAATAATTTTTAAAAATCGAACTTTTTACTGAGTGGGAAGTGGGCTGCGCAACCTACACAGTTCGGACCGGCTTGACGAGTGGATTCCAAATATATAATATAAGCCAAAACAACCTCCGCGTTTTTGAGATTGGAGTGGAATAGT
>LS586705.1:18992-37341 GCA_900490775.1 Pristionchus maxplancki
TTGCTTCACTTCGTCAAGAGATCTGCCATCGCTGGAACTGCCCATCGCAGTGGTCATAGGTAGACAGTACAGAAAGTATCCGGATAATTATTAAATGGCAGCCTGTAAATATCAGAGCTAAACAAAAAAAAACAAGAAAAATTCAAAAATAAAAGCGACAAAATTCTCCCGCACGAGATAGTACACAACCGCCCAAAAAACACACGCGCATTACTGTAGGAAATTCTACGATACTCTGCAGAAATGTTTTTTTCTTCTTAAAAATGTTTTATTTTTTTCAAATTACGCAAATTCGTGAATGATTTATCAACGTGATATTATTAACAGTGCAAAGCTCTTAGGTACATATTTACATGTAGTTCAAAACGGAAATGTTCTTATGAAAAAAATACAAGTAAATGGCAGAATGAAACGTGTTTAGGAATGGCTGTAGTTACAATGAAAACGATCATTTGATGTGTGTAGATTAGTATTTATATGTTATTAGTACAATTACATCTAGACTCCTTCTGCTTCTCAATAGAAGGGGAACTCATAACTACCGTATCGTCAGCCTTGGATTGAGATGAGACACGTCTTGATTCGAATCTATCCGCCAACTCATTCGCCATCAATCTCATCATTTCTCCTATTCCTCTATCTTGCAGGGCAGATGTTTCCACATATGTCTAAAATCGAAATAATTGACATTGTTACTCCCTAACTGATTCACAAACTAACCATAGATTTATCTTCTGCGAACTCTCTCGCTTCTCTCTCATTAACAATTCTCTTCCCTTCCAAATCGATCTTATTTCCTACCAGAACAACACTCAATTCAGAGATGTTACACGCTCGTTCCAACTCTGAATCTCTTCTTATTCTGGCTGACCAATCACTCTTCTCACCTCCATACCACTTGGATACATCATCAAAAGTCTCTCGATCAGTCACATCGAATACAATGAATGCCCCACTCGATCGACGGAGATACATTGGCATCTGAGAACTCCAATTACCTAGTTCCCCCTCTCCTCTTTCTCACTGACCATACATGCAAACTTCTCGCTCCCTGCCGTGTCCCATATCTCCAGTTCTACTCTTTTCGCTGTATGGGACATACTGTAATCACCATTTTGATAACAAGTAATCAGTAGTAAAGATCAGCTCACATTGTGGAATGGACAAAATTGGCGCCTAGTGTAGGAGTGACATCCGTAGTGAATTCCCTTCCATTGTGCCGAAGGATTATTGAAGTCTTTCCTACTCCTAAAAAGATCAGAAATCAAAATTTGGAATGAGAGCTAGAAAGCACCGGAGCTCCCCATGAATACAACTTTCGCTTTGTGATCTGGCTGGCGACGCATTTCTGAAGAATATCGTATCGAAAGGGGAGATCGATTCTGACCAGTGCAGATATTAGAGATGGCTTGGTTACCACTGTGTAGCTATGTACTACATCAACCATTTATCTATTGCTCTTTATCAAAGATGGAATATAAGTGGGTAGATGCACTTTGCAGCACAATGTGAGAACGTGAAGAGGCCCGTTTTTGACCATTCATAAATATACCAAATAGTGTGTGACAATTGATTGAGTAGGTCAAAGTAAGCAGATACCAGTACGAATAATGAGGGGGAACGATAAAAATATACGTGTCAATCTTACATCGAACAAATGATACAGCGTATCTATAAACACTCTCAATGGAAATAGCTGAAAAGATCGAAACTGTACAAACATTAGTCATATTGCATACAAATAACAAACAAGCTGAGTTAGTAATCAATATATGAAGTAGGAATGAATGAGGAGAGAAAGAAGCACAAGGCACTAATCGATCGAATAACCGGATCTAATGGGAATCCCGGAGGGAAATACTCGATTACGGTAGGAGGCAGACTGGCAACATAATAATAGATTGGATGGTATCGATTGATCTATCGTCTCGGTCCATCGGAGTAATCATTCTCATTCCTCTTCTCATTATCTTCATTCTCCTTCTCTCTTTGTTGGGGGGAATTCATTCCCTTGAGTGGAACCATGTATCCATCACCTGCAATCAATCAATAAATCAAGCATGGAAACGTATCCCACCACGAAAGAGTCCATCCAACAACAACGGCAGTCATATTGATGGATGGACTGAATCGGGAGGGGGAAAGCACACAAAGATAGGAGAAGGAGGGTGGATAGTTTCAAGCATTCGACGAGAGATCAATATGTGAGGATCGACCGTCTTCACGGTTCTTTTCGTGTCGGGACAAAAGGGTGGGGAGGACTTAGCAACTGTATGAGAAGTGTGATCATTGGCAATGAGAAACGTCGAGGTGTTCTGTATGCAATCAACTGAATGATGCTGTTAGTGAATCATTGCATCGGTTAGTCAGCACAATTGTTAGTGGGCAACTGAATGGGTGAAGCTAGAATGGGAAGAGTGAATAGAAATGAATAGCCACGGTATCAAATGATTTCATCGATGGAAATCGGAATAGTGTCAATCATCTTCGATACAGTGACTGGATGCATTACTGACTACGAGGGATGATCTATTATCTGCATTACTAGAGACTATCTAGAGTACAGTGTACACAGTGTCATGCAAGTACCTCCACCACATGAATCCATTTAATGATCTGTCATCGAATTCTCATTCCAGACTCTCGTCCTTCTTATTGATCTTCCGATTCAAAGTGTACAAGATTGCGAAAGAAGTGCGAGTGTTCGAGTGATACGAATCCCCATTCCCTCTCTCGATGAGAGTCAATGGAATGAAGAATGGCAAGGGAAGGAATACGATACTCACGATACAATACAGTAACCCGATACAGTATACCAGAGGTGATGGATGTGAGTGGGTAAGATCATGCAATCAAGGCAAGAATAGTGCAATGTACAGGACACCTCTGGAGGGATACGATAGGTCTCAAAGAGAGGACTACCGTATCCCTTCGACTTCTCAATGCGAATCACCACTTGTCTCGTGTACAGTACTTGAGTCGTCCTCTCCATTCCTTCCCTCCTCTCCATCGATCAATGCATTCATCTCCTCCCCTCTACCTCTTCCTCCTCGTGAAGTCGAAGGGCCGGCCACAGCATCCAATGTCTCGTAGTCATCTCAATCCTCTCTATTCAATCTATCTCTCCATTCCAATCACTCACTCATCCTTCTTCCACTATTCGAGTTCCTTCCCAATTTCCGTGCTTCGATAGCATCTTCATCCTCATCTTCTTCAGTCAACATCTCTGGTCGATCCTCCTGAATATCCTTCATCCTCCCCTCTCTCCCCTCTCTTCCCACCGTGTAATGGTGCATCGACGTGTAAGCAGGCGGCTGATTCTCTGGATCGTACATATGATTCTCGAATTGATGGCCATTCTCATTCGGCTTCGATGAGTACCTGTGAAGAGCATCTCCCTCTCACCATCCCCCCCCCCCTGCCCCTCCCCTCTCCCTCTCCTCCACTCACGTCACGATGGGTTCCAATGGGTCGACCTCCTTGTGGTACTTCCTTCTGTAGTAGAGAACGAGAGGAACGAGAGCGAGAAGAAGACAGACGAGGAGAAGAACGAAGAGGATCTAGACGAGACCATGATTGCCCCTTCCCTCCCTCTCTCTCCCTCACCATTCCGAAGCCAGTCTTCGACTCAGCGGCAGTCATGGCGGCATAGTCGAGTGCTGCAATGGATGGAGGTCTCTCCCCCTCCCCTCCCCCCTCCTCCCCTCTCCCCCTCCACTGACCAGCCTGTCCACACCGTATCTGGTCGGGATGGCAGCATCCGAGGGCCGGGTCGCATAGATGATCTTCCCCACAGAAGCCGCACTCACGAGAACAACGGAGACCGAAGAGACCTTCGGGACACACTGAAGGGGAGAGGGATGAGGGGGAGGGAGAGAGGAGGGAGGAGGGGGGAGAGGGGGCAGGGGACTCACGGGAATGGCAGTACTCTCCATTGAATCCAGGATGGCATTGGCATGCTCCCGTCACTCGATGACACGACGCAGTGGAGAGACCCTTGCAGCGACACTGCAACCAGTGGTGTTCTCTCTCTCTCCCCCTCCCCCCTCTCCTCCTCCCTCCCTCCCCTACCTTGGCTATGCAATCGGGTCCGTAGAATCCAGCCTCGCAGGGCACTTCACATCGATCTCCTTGCAAACCTGAGAGGGTTGGCTCCCTCCTCCCTCTCCCCCTCTCTCCACTCACCAGCAGGACAGGCGCATTCTCCATTGGTGGGACTGCATTCCTTCAGATCCGATGCACAATCGCATTTATTCGCGCATCCGAGACCCCAGAAGCCAGGAGCACACACTGGAGAGGAGAGACTGATCTCCCTCCCCCTCCCATCTCGTACCTCTATCACACAGTCTTCCCTCGAATCCAGTGGGACAAGTGCACGTTCCATCTCTTCCACTGCAGACTCCTCCATTCTGACAGGGAGGACACTCTCCACTGCACTTGATTCCCCATAGACCATCGGGACACTCTGAAGGGGGAGAGGGGGGTCGTCTCTCTGAGGGGGGGGGACTCACTCTGATCACACTTGTCTCCATCCCATCCCGCACTGCAGATACATTCTCCATTCTTCCCATCGCAATCTCCTCCTTCTCCACACGAACACGACGAGACACAACCAATGCCCCAGTTGGTGGAGGGACACGACTCTGAGGGGGGAGGAGAGGATGAGGGGAGGGGGACTCACGTTTGCATTCGATGCCCGTCTTGCCCGAGGGACAACCTAGACACACTCCTGTATTGGGATCGCATCGAGAGGGAGAACCTGCAACACGACCATCTCCTCCCCTCCCTCCCCTCTCCCCTCTCCCCCCCCCTCCTCGTCCTTCCCTCCACTCACCATCTGCATTCGTGCAATTACCACACGTTTCTCTGCATTCGAATCCGAACTTTCCATCATCACAAGCTGGAATGAAGTGGGCGTGGTCTTCGAGTGGGCGGAGTCTCACCTTTCTCACACTTCTCTCCCTCCCATCCTGGCTTGCACACACACTTGCCCGTCTTCTGACGACACGATCCGTGATCTGGGAAGGACCATTCCATGACTACTCCCCCCTCTCCCCCCTCACCAGAGCAGTCGCAGGAGAGATGGCAGGAGTCTCCGTATGTCGTGGACGAGTCATCGCATTCAGAGGAGCAGTCCTCTCCTGCAATAGTCTCTCCCTCTCTCTCTCTCCCTCTCCCTTCCCTCCTCTCCTTCTCCTCACCATTCCAAGGAGGGACACATCTGCATTCTCCGGTCTTCCCATCGCACTTCCCTCCATTCTTGCATCTACACGAGAGGGAACAACCCGGTCCGAACGTTCCCTCTGGACACGAAGTATCGCATCGAGAACCAGTGAAACCTGTAGAGACTCTTCCTTCCCCTCCCCTTCTCTTCCCTCTCTCACCAGTCGGACAGACGCATTCTCCAGTGAAGGGATCGCATCCCGCTCCATTCTGACACTTGCAGGGGGCACAATTGGCCCCAAAGTGACCAGAGGGACACGAGAGGGAACAGATCGATCCATGCCATCCTGAGGAGAGACTTCAATCACTGATCCCCATCCTTCTACTCACCCTCATCACAGACGCACTTCCCATCTCTGGGATCGCACTTTCCGTGTACTCCACACGCACAATCGAAGGCGCAGTCCAATCCGAATTTACCCGCGGGACACGATTCGGTGCAGCTGAAGAGGAGCATTTAGTCTGTCCCTACCCTCCTTCCTCCGTTCTATCCCTATCCAGAATTGCTCTTCTCGGAGTCTATTCTCGAACGGTTAGGAACTCACGTCTTTCCAGTGTATCCACTCTTGCAGAGACACACCCCAGTGTCGAATCTGCACTCCGTCGAATTGTCGAGTGAACAATTGCACGGCTGAGCACAGTCTCGACCCCATGCAAGACGAGAACAACGACGTTCGCAGGAGGAACCTACGAGAGAGAGGGTTACGGTAGGAATGCTATCGAGGAATGACTGATAAAAGGGACTTACCAGTGAAGCCAGGCAGACAATGACATTCTCCCGTATCAGGGGCGCATCTACAATGGTAATGGTTATTACTCTCTCCCCTCATCTTCATCCCCTTCTCAGTCCTTCTACCACTTACGATTCAGTGTTCTCCATAACACAACTGCACTGTTGATTGCATCCCTTTCCCCACATATCGGAAGCGCAAGCTGGAAGGAAGGAAGAGATTAGAGAGAAGGGACGAAGAAGGATGAGATCGTTCAGATCGACACATTTATTCTTCAATTTATCCATGGTTGGTTTCAAGGCAAGCATCAGTACATAAGCACCCTGATTATTTCGCATTTCCCAGCACAATTTCGCAGTAATTTCATAAGAAACAACGATGAAATTCTCGTGGGTTAGGAGTAAATCATGTCATTATAAATTGTGCAATCGAGCTTCCGAAGAAGGATGGAGGCCAGAAATAGAGAAGAGACACTGGAAGAGAATACTACCGTATACTCAGATGCACTACCTCCTACCGTATCCCTACACTCTACCGTACCTCTCTCCTTGCAGTCCGGTCCCTTGTATCCCATCTCGCAGATGCACTCTCCAGTGATCGAATCACACGCAGCGTTCGACTGCAATTCATATCTCATATTTTATTCATCTTCAAATCATTATAATGTTGCTTCTGCATTTTCACATATCGCAGACATTCTATCTGACTGGTTCTAGTAAAAAAGCTGAATAAAGAACAACAGCTTACAAATTCATTTCCCTTTCCTCTCTTACCTTTGCCCATTCGATTCCTTGGCACAATGAGCATCGATTCGCACACTGCAATGATCAATTGTCTTTCCATCTCCCTCCCTTCTCCCCCCATCCCCATCCCCTCTCCTCACCTGCTTCCCATACATTCCTCTACTACATGGCATCTCACACTTGTTCCCCATCCATCCCACACAGATGCATTCTCCTGTCACACTATCACAATCGGCCTGCAAGAGAAGGAGTCACCACTTGTCCCACTCAGTCTCATCTTCCTTCTCACCTGATTGAGACATTCGCATTTACTCTCGCAATTCTTGCCCCATCTTCCCTTTCCACACGATTCCTCGCATTGGGGACCCTGAGTCAATTCAGTCAGTAATCAATCCATATTCCATCGACCTACCGTAAACCCGGGGGCGCAGATGCACTTTCCATTGGCTGCATCACACGTCGCTCCATTCTCACACGAGCATTCGAACGAGCAGTCAGCTCCGAATGAACCCTGAGAGAGATACTCTAGTTATTGATTACTGTAATCTACCGTACCTCCTTGCACTTCTCTAGACAGAACTGTCCACTGAATCCATCGAGACACTTGCATTCTCCACTCTTCTGGTCGCATTTTCCTCCATTGGCGCACACACATTTCTCCGTGCAATTGGCACCCTGCAATTCAATCGATTACTCGACCATCAGATAGGATCTGGAGGATGAGACTGGACTAATAGATATCTCCTCACCCATCTATCATCGGGACACTCCTCGTCGCACTTCAACCCACGGAATCCTGAAATATTCCCATTCATCAACACATCTAGTCATAAGGTACATCTAAGTCCATTTCTTCAGATGATCCAATCATCGTATCGTGAGAATATAATCAGTTCCGGTAGTGACGAAAACGGTTCCGGACGTTCGAAAACGAAAGTGGGCGGAGCCAGCACACGCGTTGCGTTTGCTGGCTCCGCCTACTTTTGTTTTGCTGAGTCTTTGGCTTGTTTTTTGCATTTATTTTTGTCTAACAGTACAAAAACAAAGCCGTAATCGCGGAGGCAGTCGATAAAACAAGTCGCGAAAACGTGAAAATTGAAACAGAGATTAAAGCGTTCCGATGTCCACAGGTTGGAATGTGGGCGGAATCTGCTGCTAAACACAGAACTTTTGCTAAACACCGTACTGACTTTTTCTGAGTATTCGAAACGCACGATAATCATGGGAGGCACAAACCTGGTTTGCAATGGCACAATCCACTCTCGGGATCGCATCCTTCTCCATTGGAACAATCGCATTCCCTCTTGCACGATGGACCCCAGTAGCCAGTGGAACAAGCTGAAGGAGGGGAGTAAGAGGGAGGTCGCATACCGATACACCTTCATGATCAGACTACTTCCTATTCTCGATATCCCCCTCTCACTCACACATGGCACAGCTCTTCCCTCCGTATCCACTCTCGCATTCACACGTATTCGGAGCGACGCATTTTCCCTTCTTGCAAGGAGGAGAACATTCGGCTGAAATGGGAAGGATCACTTCATCCTCCCTCCTCGTCAATCGAAGGAAATGAAATGGACTAACGTTTACAAGTGTTTTCCTTCGTCTGGTAGTATCCATCACAGCAGACTTTGACTAGTTGAGGTTTCTTCACGAGAACTTTTCGATATTCCACTCGAAGACCCGTCCTACAAGGAAAGAAATGGAGATACTGTCTAGACACTTGAATCTGTTTCTGTGAATGGAAAGGGATCAACTCACTTCTTAACCTTGCACTTGAATCCCGTGAGGAAATTGGCGCAGCTCTCTTCTACTTCCATTTCGACAGGAACGGAGACCTTCTGAGTGTCGTACGTCTCCACTCTGCAAGAAGAATGACCATCACACGTCCTCTACTTATTTCGGAAACTACATCCCTAGCTACTCTATTGTATCAAATAATAACAATTGACGTACTGTCTGTTCTCAGTGCACACGAAATCTCCAGTGGGAGGAGCGAGAGGAGCATCCGATGAGGAGAGAGGAGAAGAGAGGGAGAGGGGGAGAAGAATGGAGAGAAGAACCATCGAAGACCTCCTTCTCCATCCAATACCGGGTGATGGAACCATCCTCAACGATTGGTAGATCAGAGTGGATCGAGTGATTACGGAATAAGAATTAATCACAATGAAATGCGTCATAAATATTACACATAGCACGACAGAATGGTCATCCTCTGCACAGTAAACCATCTGTTGAGATGAAGAGAGACAAATAAGAGTATTGAGAATCGAACACTCGAATCGAACACAGGAAAAAACCCTTTCTACAAAAGAATCTGACTTGACTCTCAAAGTGAATGGAAGAGGCATGCATTCAATCTATAAAATACCACCCTTGACAGTTCGAGAATAGCCGCCCAACAGGTTGAGTCCCTTACTTTCTCTCTTTCTCTCTTCCTCTTTTTACTTGATAACAAGGCGGAATCAGGGATGAGTCAGAAGAGAGAATGACTGAAGGAGAAGAAGAGGAATAAGTGATGGAAGGAAGTGATTGTAAAGGGATGAGGGAACGATTTAAATTGGAAATTAGACTGAGATGACTCAGAGGGGCGGAGAACGGTTGAGAGAAAGAGGAGATCGACCATTGAAGGAAAGATGAGAGACGAGATTGAGATGGAGAGAGATTGTGAGAGATTGAGAGAAGAGGAGAGAAGAGTACAAAACAACTGGTTGAACCTGAGTGGGCAATGCTTTACAACTTGAGTAGTCACAACAATCAATGAAGAAGAACGGAAGGAAGAGAAGGAAAGATGAATGAACGATAAGATACTTTCACAATTCTCGAATGGTCTCTGATACGATAAGATTGAGTGCGATGTGTTATGGAGGAGTAGATGGGATGGTTGAAGAGGGGGAGAGAGGGGAGGGACATGAGAGAGACAGGGAAAGAGAGGAGGCACAACAAAATAATGTCCTTAGCTTGTGAGAGGAAGAAACATGATTCATAGTGGAGATAAGGAGGAAGGTCAGGTTTTGACATTTGGAACATTTGAAAAATTGAAGTTTAAAGGATAATAAAATCGTAAGGCGTTACATGGTCATTTTTATGATGAACAAGATCCCTGCCAGAAGGGAATCCCCTATCACCCCCCCCCCCCCTCCTCGCCCTCTCTCTATCTCTCTTCCTTCATTCTACTCCACGCTTCCTATTCGTTTGCTCAGTCTTTCTATCAACTTTGTACACGAGTAACCGAATCGGAGTAAAAGAGAATGGGTGAATACTCCAGAGAGAGAGAAAGGGGATCGAACACTGTCAATCCCATCGGTGGATAGGAGAGATACAGAGAGAGTGTGCGGTAGATCAAGAGAGAGAGAGAGAGACAGGGAGTACTCGCTATCGCTGCAAATCGAGACAGGAAAATAGTAAGGTGAGTATTAAAATTCTGATGATCATTTGATAAGACCGAACGGTGACTAAACGAAAAGGAATGAAAGGAATAAAGATGATGCTGACAGCTGTGGAAGAAGGAACTCCAGAGGGAGAACCATTGAAGGAGAGAGAGAGTAAACAGTCCACTCTCCACCCTACAAACATGACTGGTATACCACTCTCTGCATGACTTTACAAGGACATTCAAAAGATGAAGAGAGGAAGAGGGGGAGAAGAGACTGAAGAAGGAAGATGAAAGGAAGGGCAGGGAAGGAAAATAAGAGAGGAATGGAATGACCACTCTCTACTTTCTCTTCCAAATAGCCTATTTCAGTAAACACCTCGCTACTTGCACATACGAAAACTGTAGTAAGGAGAAGAATGAATGCAATGGATGAGATGGGGAATAATTGGATCTTCGACTTAGAGAAGAGACCAAAGTGGATCGATAACCAAGTTGGTACTGTAGAGGGAAAGAAGTGAATGAAAAGCGTGACCCCTGAGGGATGGAGATCAAATGAGAGAAGTAGGGGAGATATCTCGAGTTGAGAGGATGAGAGAGCATGGGGATTGAAGAGACGAGAGAGAAAGAGAGATGAGAGAGAAGGAGAGAGAAGAGAATTGAAGGGTGAAAGGAGGTGAGAAGCAGAGGGATGGGCTTGTGAAGAGAAGGGAGAACAGAGAGAGAGAGGAGGAGAGGGGGTACCGGTCAGAAGAAAGAAAGAACTAGTGTCTCTCCGTGGTCAGAGATTACGAGATAGTATGTGGAACGAAGAGAGACTCGTACATATTACTCGAGGGGTCAGTGAATATATCGAGAATGAATTTGACGATTCGTATGTGATTGATCCAATGTGACAGTGAGGGGAGGAGATCACTTCCTCTAGGAATGACATCCCATCTAAACATGACTCTTATGATTAATATGGACCATTGAGATGGAGATGACCTCAAGCCATCGGATTGGAGTAACTCAATACTGAACCATGGTTGAGTGAAGGAGAACAGATACATAGAGAGGAGAAAGAGAAGGCAGATGAGAGAGAGGAGAGAGACCGAGAGTGATAAAGTGACCCCGTTCTGATGATAGGACAAATAGAGTTAGTTGACCATCTCCCCTCTACAGTTCACATGATCTATCTAGAGGGAGAGAAGGGAAGGGAAGTTTGATGAATGAATCACTGAGGAACAGTGAATAGAAGAGAGGGGGAAGCCTCTGTTGGTACTCTTACTCAATCTGTATCACTGTCGTCCCTCCCCTCTCTCCATTCCACTCACTCTCTCCTTCTCTCTGATGGAATGGAGATATACGATGATGGAATACTCGTGAAGGGACAAAGGGACGACCAGAGGGACAACGAATGGAGATGAGAAGGGGACACCTCCTCTCCCCCTCTCTCGCTCCCTTCTCAGAAGATGACAGATGATGCACTTTCAACTGTTGAGAGTACTCACAAGTGAGGACAAGGAACGACCCGCTGCTCCTTTGTCCGTTGTGACAACTCCTACGAATAGATGGAGAAGAGATGACTCTGTGAAGGGATCACATGATATTCCCACGATGCATCTACTCAATCGACCCCTCCCCCCCTCCCTCTCTTGGATCAGGTGGGAGAGTGAGATAATTACTCTATTACGCTTCCCCTCTTTGTCCCTTCTCCCTTCCGTATCGGGTTTCCCTCCTCACTCCCTCAATCTGATCAATTCCTTCCTAATCATAAGTCTGATCCGACAAAGAGGAGAAGATGGACAGATCTCTCCCTTCCCAACTAGAGAGATAGTCTACCCACTCAATCAAGAGTACGCATTCTACATTCGAGGCAAACAGGCTAACTCCATCGAATGCAACAAATCTAGAGATCAAAGATCAGAGAGAAGAGGAGTGATGGAATGAATGGACAGTTGTTCGAGGTCTTCTCTTCAAATAGGGGGGTGACTCATTGGAAAATGGGAAGAAGAGGATTGAAAGGGATGGTGATGACACTCAAAACAATGAGATCGAACGAGAAAATGGGAAGGGAGAAGGAGAATGGAATGCGAGCGACAGTTAGTACACGGAATGGTAGATTCATCGAGATAATTCATGTTGAGTACAGGTGATTAGATGCCCATTCAAATCCTCCCATTTCCAGTGAACCACCACACGACGCCCATTAGAGACGACTTGTCTCATAATTGAATGGAAGACTCTCTCTCTCTCTCTCTAATAAACAGAACGGAGAGAGGAGAAGCAAATGCAGCTGTGGAGATTAGAAGAGAAAGAGTAGATTGAAGGAGGAGTGGGAGAAGACCAAGGGGATGAAGAAAGATGAAGAAGAGAGAGAAGAGATTGATGATTAGAGCACGTGTGAAGAGAGGTTTCATCTGATTGATTAGTTGAGATGAGAGATGCATCAAGGGGATCTCCATCCACCTTCTCTCATCGTCCCTCTTTGGGTGTGGCGTAATCTCGCCACCCACTAATCGTTCCCTTCCCTTATGACCATCACCATAATGATTTGTTCCCTTTGATCACGACGGTATGATTGAGATACTGATGAGGGAAGGATATGAGATAAGATGGAGGGGAACATCAGCCACTCATCCTAACATTAAGACCATTCTCACATAATAGATTCAAACTCTCTCGTCTAGTTCAAGGAGATTAATAGGAGAGGTCAATTGAATTTATGGAAATGAGATAGCGTAGGAAGGAAATGATGGGAATGAAGACATTTCTCAGTTATCAGATACAAATTCGTAAGAGACGAGTCTATTTACTTCCTCCCACTTTTGTCGAACTTCTTTATCGACTTTTTTGACAGTAACAACAACAAAAATGGAGGTCATTAACTGATCTATCTTCGAGAAATCATTAGCAACGAATTTTTAACAAATAGAATTAGCAAAAACAATTTTTGTAATGTTTTTTTGAAAAGTAAAGTAGACAACTGAATGACTACTCTGGATATTAAATCATGAAATGAGTGATTACTTGTTCATCTTCTCGATGATATTGTTGAACGAGGCGGATCCGGGTCCGAAGAGAGAGAAACGACGAATGGGGAGAGACTCCTTCTCCTGCAATGACAGCACTTCTCTACTTATTCCATCATATTATAAATCACAATACTAGTTATATTATTAATTAAAAATTGTAATATCGTATCACGAAGTACCTCGTTACTCTCTTCGTCGTCTGCGATTTCCTTCTCCTCCTCCTTTTCATCATCTTTATCCTCTTCATTCTCCTGTTTCTCCTTTGCATCGAATGTTCTTCCGAAAGAGAGACATCCTGGTCCAAAAAGAGATCTTCTTCGAAGAGGAAGAGGACTCGACTGAAATTATCTTTGTATCGAGAGCATACCTTAGCGGGGATTGTTGCTGTGGTATGCATATCGGGTGGGTATAGAGCGAAACTACTTCACAATAGGTGCTAAATGCCTAATTTCCTAACAACTATATCCGAATCGGGTGGGTTGGACTCTTCAAAACCGGGTGGGTATTGCTGCTACCAACAATGATGCCCATGTATGATAGAGAGAGAATTATTACCCATACCTCTTCTTCTATCTTATCCTCAACAGGGGATTCAACTTCAATAGTATCTGATTCTTTCGCCGCCTCTTCTTCTTTATTCATTGTTTCATTACCAGTCTCAATCTGGAATCAGCGATTGACAATCTTCATAATGAATTTATTTCCCACCTCCTTTCTTTCCTCGTCATCATTAGTCAATCCCATCAAAGCAGTCTCTCCGTCTTCCCTTTCAACTCTATCCATCAATTGTTCTCCCTCGACTTCCTATAATAAACAAAATCGATTAATGATTTTATTTCCGAATGAATGGCACCTTCTCTCCTTCCTCGATCCCTCCTTCATTCTCAATAACTTCGACTGCAGCCATCTCAAAACATTCAAGTTAGAAAAGTGAAATGGCGAGAGATGCCAATACCTCAGAGTCTATTAAGGTGATGTCATGCATCGATTCAACTATAGCCATCTCCTCTTCGGTCTCTTCATCCATTTCTTCCCACTGCAATCACTCATTCATTGTCCATCCCTAGTCCTCTCTCACCTCTCCACATTCCATCACTTCTTCTTCTCCGTCCTCTCCTTCCCCCATAATCATCTCAGATACCTGCAATCCTCTTCTTCATCATCTACTCCTTCTCAATAACTCAGATATCGTACCTCTAGATCGACTCTCATTCTCTTCATAGGAGGTTCCTCCTCATCGTCAATCTCAGTCTTTTCTTCGGCAATCTCAATGAATGTCTCTTCTCCCTCCACAGTCTCCTTTTCTCCTTCCTCTTCCATCACTTCTTCCGGAATGACTACAGTATCCATCTCCTTTCCATCCTCTTCTTCCTCCGGTTTTACAACAGTATCCTCACTCGATTCATTGGATACCGTATCGATGGGGAGATTAGCAATATGAGCCATAGGGATCTCTCCTTCTCCTATATTTTTCTCAACATCAGCAGGATAAACATCGGTATCAACAGGAGCGTTCTCAACAAGAGACTGAGATGCGTCCATCCTCTTCTCTTCTTCTCTCACTCCTTCCAATGTCGACTGATTGACCAATTCCTGCAATTGTCTCTCTTCTCTTCTTCGATAATGGGAGAAATACGCTTACGTCATTGATTCCATGCACGGCATCGGACGAGGATTCCGTTTGATTATCTTCCTGAATTCCCTCTTTCATTTCATCGTAAGAATAGAAAGGAGTACCTGTGGAGGGGAGACATTGTCGATCATTTCGATTCCCTTCACGAATCCAAAGATATCGACAATCATCCACATGGGACGATCGACTTGAAATCCTCCTTTCATTACTCCCTTCAATTGAGAGATAGATAACAACCCACATTCATTCTCTCTTCTACCATACTCACCATGAACGTCCCATCGAAAGAGTACTTCATTTCGTCTCCTCTCTCGGTCAATTCCACTTCCAGCACTGATCCCAGTGCCACATCATTCGCAGCTCCGGAATCGAACATATAAGTGACATGGCCTTCTCCATTCCACGGTTGCAGAAGTCTGCAACACAATCACTCAATTATCCGCTGTTCACCATAAGTGTGACCATCTTTGAAGTCCGATATAACCAATGCAACAGTAGTCACCTGGGGATATCATCTCTCGATGAGTATTCCAGAGGATTCTTCGTTGTCAATCCAAGTCTGATGCGACCCTTCCACTCGTGCGAAATCTCAACAAATAGAATACAACGATTTCTCCAAAAAACAGTGCACCTCGATCACTCTGAGATTGACTTTCTCTTCCTTCTTAATAGGCCTATTCGTGAATACAAGTGCCTTTGAGAGACTGTCGATTGATGCATCCCGAATGGCTGATCTGCAATTCCCTCCTCTCCTCCCCTCTCCCTCTTTTCTCACCTTCTATCATCTGACAACTTTGCAGCGACTCCTCTCACTGTATGGAATCTGAGGATATCCCCATCCATCTCATCCATTGGCAATTCTAGAATGCTCAAGATTATCGACATCTTCGAAGCTTCCCTTCCTTACCTTTGATCGCCTCCACTTCCCTCTCTTCTTTTTCTTTTTCTTTCTCCTTCTCTTTCTCTCCCTGTTCCTTCTCTCTTCCCTCATACTCGTTCATTCTATCTTGATAAGGCTCGAGAAGTGAATCCGTTCTAGCGAGCATCTCCATCATTTCTGCACTCAATCTCGTCTTGACTGGAGGCATCTTCTGGGAAGAAACCCGAATGGAGGAGGGACGAGGAGAGGGAGTTGAGACTGTTTCAGAGCGGATTGGAGGAGGAAGAGAAGAGATAGACTCAAGAGGAAGAGGCAGAGAACTCTCCAGAGGGACCTCATGAGATTCCATTGGTGGATTGATAACGGAGGGGAGAGGAATGGAAGTCTCTTGAGGTATCTCCGTCGATGTCATGGGTACTGTGGGAATAGATCTCTCCATTGGACCAGAGAGTGAAACATTCTCCATGGGGATAGATTGAGTGGGAGGAACGAGAATAGATGGAGTGATCACATCAGAATGGGCAACAATGAATGGAAGTTCAGACGAATGTTCTTGAGTCATTGCCTAGAACAATACGATACTTCTCCTCTCTCCCCGTCTCTCTCTTCTCACCTCTAGCACAATCCTTCTTCTCTCCATCTCTTCATCGTCTCTCGATTCGATCTCATCAGATCGATGCATCTGCAGTGGCAATCAATTCCATCACTGATGCAAGTCTCTTACCGTATTATCTACTGTCTCTCCATTATTTCCATTCGTATCAACCACCGATTCCTTCTCCCCGTCAGTCTGCTCTTCTTCCTTCACCTCACTCTTCACTTCACTCAATGGAGTATCCGATCTGTCCTACAATCATACCCTTTCTCCTTCTCCAGCCCCCCCCCCTCCTCCTCTCTCTCTCTCTCTCACCCCTCCCTGGTTCTCTCCTATTCCTGCAGCATTGGAGCCCTCATCCTCCTCCGTCTTCACAGTCTGCAATAGAGAGGGCATTGAATGGAATGGAGATGTGCCTCCATCACTCACATTATCGACAGGATTCGCTTCGTCTGCTTCTTTCTTCACATTCTCCGCGCCTTCCTTCAAACATACATTCCTTCTCTAGTATATTACAATTATAATATTAATACAAAATTGTAGAAAAAACACAATAGATTCAATAGAAAACGTACGATCCATCCGTCGAGTGTTCCTTTCTTTCCACTCTTTCTATTGGATCGAGACTGGAATGAGAAGATGGAATCATCATTTGCATCCTCGCCCCCTCTCTTTACTCACACTCCTATTGTTAGTTCCCTTCTTGTGTGCCACATACATCACTTCATTATCTGCAGTCTCCCATGATTCCTTCTTGACCTTCAATTCGCTGAGGACTTCGCAGTACTGCTGTATATCAACGTCTCCCTCTCCCCCTCTCCCTTCCTCTCCACTCACATTACTCATCACTCTCTTCTCTACAGGTCCTTCAAACACGCATTCGATATCACTATCTCCTTCTCGAGGAAGAGGAGGCGACACAACCACTCCATTAGTCTGGTCAAGTCAATTCATAACCATCCCGCTCTTCTCTTCCTCACCTCTACTGCATTCTTCTCCATTGATCTACTTCCATCTCCCTTCGACAGTTCATTAGTTACAGAGACAGCAGAGTAGGTCGTTTCCTACAATTTAGTATGGTCATCATATCGATGATCTAATTGGTACCTTCTCTCTTTCTTCATTTTCACTCTGATTCACGATGGACTCGGATACCACTTCATCCTTAACCAATCCTCGTTATCACTTCCCTACGGGAGGGGTGGGGGACTTACTTCACTGTCCCCTCTCGTTCCCTCCTCATCCTCATTCTCATTCTCTGCAGTACTATCCTCAGCCAGCACAGTGACCTCCTCAATTACCACCCGTAGTTCATCCAATAATTTAGATAGAATCTTTCTATCATTAATATGTGCATTTCGACTCACTTGCTCCTTCTCTTCTCCACTCTCTTCATATCCATCACTCTTCTCCTCTCTTCGCGATTCACTTTCCACTTCCATTGCTGCTGCCTACAGTACAATCAGTAATTTCTCTCCCATTTCAGAATAGAAAATGGAAGATTACCTTCTTCGCTTCCTTTTCCTTCCTCATTCTCTCCATTTCAAGTCGTTCTTCATCTTCCTTTTTCTTTCGTTCCTCTTCTTCATTCTTTCTTCGTTCATCCTCTTCCATCTTCTTTCTCTTCTCTTCCGCCTCCTCAAAAAAATACATCACATAGCAACCTATATGTATAGTTTAATCAAACCTTCATTCTCTTTTCTTCCTGTTCCTTCTCTTCTTTCTTTCTCTTCTCCTTTTCTTCCTTCTCCTTTCTCTCCTTTTCTTCAATGTTTCTTCTCTTCTCTTCTTTTTTTCTTTCCCTCTCATGACGATATTTCTTCTGCAATATCCACTATATTCATTGGATGCAACTAGATAGATGGAATAGATAGCAGACACTGCCCACCTCCTCTCCACTGTCTTCACTGCTTCCATCTCCACTATCTCCATACGTCATCCTTCTTCTCTTCGCAATCGATTCTCTACTCAGTCTTCTCTTCAAGGATCTGCAAAACACATACAATATTCCTTGAGCAGTCCTCAACCACTCCCCCTCCTTCTCTCTCTTCTCACTCACCGTCCTCTCTCCATCGATGGCATTGCCATCACAAGTTGTGGTTGAGGAGTGGGTGGATTGACCTGAATGATCACTCCTTTCTCTCCTCCCCCCCC
>LS586705.1:65121-81183 GCA_900490775.1 Pristionchus maxplancki
ACCACCTCCTCCCCTCTCAGTTGTGCTGGAGTGAACTACAATCGTCGAGTCGGTCAATGTGACGTCTTCGATGCCATCGATGGCCAGGCCGACGTCAACGAACACGTCGACTTCTACAAGAATCTCTGCGTCGTCAAGGTGACCCATCGAACTACCGTATCCCTTCAACCTTCCCTCTTTCAGGAATCGGACACTGGAGTCTCCTCGGCAGCGAATATTCCTCAGCCAGTGCACAAGCAGTCGGGATCAGTGACGAATCCCGATCAGAAGGGAGAGATCATCGCCACTAAGAAGGTGCGACTCCATCTCCTCCCCTTCATCTTCCTTCTCCTCAGATTCCTAAGATCAAGGACGATCTTTCTCCTCGTCGTGCCCCTCAATCTCGCACTCCCGTCGGTCCTCCCGTCCAAGTTCCCAAGGAAGCCATCCAGACCATCTGCAATTATGAGGGAATCAAGGTATTAATCTGACCCGTCCAACCACATACCGTAACCCCATTCTCTCTCCAGGTGCAAGTGAAGAATGGAGAGGCCTTCTCTGGAGTGATCTTCGTCAAGAACAAGTACGACACTTGCCGTGTGGAGGTAAGACTACAGTAGGACAGTCCAGTGGGTCACACTTCTCATCTGCAGGTACTCCAATCGAACACTGCTACTCTCACCCTCGGTCTGCCTAAGGACTTCGGAATGCGACCCATCTCTATCGGAGATGAGAGTGAAGAGGAATCTGAGACTGAGAAGGTACTGTTGAAGAGAAGAGTACGGTAGATGAATGAATTCTCCAGCCCACTTCCACTGGTGGAAAGGCCAAGGAGGGACTTGCTCCCTTCGAGGAATTCGCTCGTCACAAGAGAGAAGTGGAGACCCGCGATTGTGGACTGATCGATCTGGTGAGGGAGGAGTACGGTAGTCCAGGGGGTCAGACTCGTGATTGCAGTTGAATGGAACGTACAAGACAACGGTAGTGGTGCAGACTAACAATCTGGGCATTCCTGGTCTGGTCACTTCGATGGATCAACTCTATGAGATCTCTTGCGATTACTCGTCGATGTTGGGAGGAAAGGTGCAGGCCGGATACAATATGACTGTCAAGTAAGTTATCGTACTGTGAATAGACAGGAAGGAGGATAGGTCGACTGACTCTAACAAATGAATACTCGTTCAGTGGACCCGAGGCGAATCTGATCCAGCCCCGTGGCAAGATCGAATTGGGAAATCCCGTTGCTATGCAGATGTTGGCTGGAGATGGAAAGTCACCCGTTGTCCAAGTGAGAAAGAAGAGAGGGGAGATCAAAGATCAATCGGGAATAATCAGGCTAAACTGGGAGATATGATGACTCTTCGATGGGAGATTATGGCTATGGATGAGGAATTGGACTTCTTCGTTAGAGAATGTACGGCTGAGCCTGGAAGCAATGCTGCCAATGAAGAGAAACTCCAATTGATCGATGGAGGGTAAGTGGAGGAATACGGTAGAGAGGGATACGGTAGAGAGGGATACGGTAGTCTCATCTCAATCGATAATCTTCATCTCTTCCAGATGCCCCACCCCTGCCGTTGCTCACAAGATCATTCCTGGACCCGTGGAAGTTCAATCTTCGGCTGTCAAATTCACGAAGATGCAAGCCTTCCGATTCGATTCATCGTCTACCATCCGAGTCACTTGTCAGATTGAGATCTGCCAGGGAGATTGCACTCCGGTACGGTAGTCCCCTTCTATCGACCACTGATTCCATTCCTCAATCATCGTCCATTCATCCCCTTCCCTACAGGTCGAATGCGCTCTCGTCGAGGGTCAACGTCAGTCCTTCGGTCGTAAGAAGAGAGACACTAACTCGATTGGTCTCTGTGAGTGTCGTTTCTCTCCTTCCTACCGTAATCCTCTCTCTTCCAGTCGAGACCAGTCGATACAAAGTTCCTCGTCACACGCAGTCGACCACTTCCATCGTCATTGTTGATCCCCTTCAACAGGTAAGAGATATCCCATCAAACTCAATACTACTCAGTCTCACGTCTCACAAATAAAGAACAACTATATCCAAGCAATAATATGTAAAACTGATTATTTCAGATCTCTGAGCCTTCGATTTCTCTCGCTCATCGATCACAAATCGAAATGAATAGAGAGGCAGTGGAGGAGAGCGAAGTGGCTGATGTTGCTGTGAGTGGAATGAAGGAGAGACAGAAAGACCAAAGATCAATTCAGCTTCCGGGAGAGATGTGCATGACCAAGCCCATGCTATTGTCTGTCTTCGGCATTCTTCTCGTCCTCGTTCTTATTCAGGTGAGAGAAGGAGTAAGGGAAGAGATATCAAAGATCGTTGTTCCAGGCAATTCTTGTTGGTCGATTCGTCGTGAAGAGATACTTCGGAAAGTCTTCAACAATGTAAACTAGACAGGAGTAATTCAATCTCGTCTATTATTTTCTCATAGACGAATCTTTCCCTTTCCACTCTCATGTGCCTTATTATTCATATCAGTCTTTCTTGTTTCTTCTCATTCGCTCATCACTCGTTCTTACGGTTAACAGATACACCGTCCATTCCTATTCCTTTAGTTCGATCCATTAGTAGAGTCCCCTACTCTAACAAATTCCTTTATCTTCTCAGTCAATGCAATTCATCTTCTCTTTTTGTTGTGCCCTACTAATAATAATAACGAATCTAATAAGTATTTAAATTGAATAAAATATTCAATCATTTGCTTCGTGAAATAATGCAAAAAGTGACTTTTTATACATATCTAACTCTTATTTCTACATATTATCTATTTTACTGTCGTCGATTCTATGGAATCACTGTGTAAAATTAGAGTGAGAAGGTGAAACCACCATTGTAAGGATCGCATTCTTTTTGAAGTCTATTTATTTTGCTCCGCTTCTCCTTCGTAAAAGAGAAAAATTTAAATATTCATCGATTGGATTAAAATCACTGACTGATTCTCGATTCCTTCTCTCTTCATTCCCTTTCCTTTTCTCTATTCTGAGTGGTTCTCTCCTCCCCCTCTCCTCTCCTCCCCTCCAATCATGGACATAATGGCATTCATTCGTGCTCATCTTGTGGGAGGTTCAACTCTACTCTTTGATCTTTGATCTTTGATCTCTCTTTCTCAGGTCCTCGTGAATGGGATTACTCACAAGAACAATTACTACAGATTCATAATTCAGTGAAGGTTCGATTGGAGTGGAATGGAATAGAATGAGATGAATGGAATGGGATGGATTGCAGGAAGTATTCAAGACGCAGCCAACTCTCCTCCATGTGTATGCACCCATCAAGATCTGTGGAGATCTCCATGGACAGTACAATGATCTACTGCAGATATTCCAGGTACGGTAGGAGGGTTACTGTATCCCTCCAGTTACTGTATCGACCCCCCACTCAGACTTGTGGCTGGCCATACAATACTCGATATCTCTTCCTGGGTGACTACATCGATAGAGGAACGTGTTCCCTTGAAGTGATCACTCTTCTATTCGCATGCAAGGTATTGTAGGCGTAAGGTATTCGATCGATAACTGACTTCATTCCAGATTGCCTTCCCGAATGATGTCTATCTGCTGAGAGGAAATCATGAAATTCCCCAGACGAATAAGTAGGATCAGAGGACATTCATTAATTCATCGTTTTCCCTTGCAGATGCTATGGTTTCTGGACTGAATTGCGTATTCGATATCCCTACAAATACAATATTCTCTACACCAGTTTCTCGTCAGTCTTCGCAGAAGTCAGTCGAATGTTTCTCTCCATTCCATCGTCGAGATTCAGATGCCATTGGCTGCAGTCGTCAATGATTCGATTCTCGCTCTTCATGGGGGAATCGCCCCCTCTCTCAAATCACTCAAGAGTATCTCTGCCCTTAAACGGTGAGATATTCAAATGGAAATGAATCCAATCCCTTTTCCAGTCCAATAGACGATCCTCTTGGTCTCGCTGAGGATATTCTGTGGTCTGATCCGTGTGAGAAGACCAAAGGGTAGGAGGATCAGTCCACTCTCCCATTCCTTCTCTCTTCTCTTCTCATTCAGATACGCAAAGAATAGTGAGCGAGGATGCGCCTTTCTCTTTGGTGAAGATGCAGTGGTGGATGCATGTGATAGATTGGGAATAAAGACCATCGTCAGAGCTCATCAAGTCCTCCCATTCAATCAATCATTCCTCCCATTCAATGATCTCTCCATTTAGATGATCGAGAAGGGATATCAATTCTTCGCCAAGGGAAAAGTCATCACTATCTTCTCGGCTCCTGGTATTGAAATGGAGAAGAATTGATCAATCAATAATATCAATTAAGGATACGATGCAGTGTACGATAATGTGGGTGCAGTCATGAAAGTTGACGAGAATTGTCGCATTTCCTTCTTCACTTTCGCTGCTTCGCCGCCTATTACGAAGAAGATTCCAAGAATGGAAGGTGAGGGGAGGGAAGGGGGGAAAGGGAGGGGGTGGGGGTGGGGACGAGATCCCTAATCTCATTGATTGAAGGAGTTCTCTCAACGAACGTCGATTGACGTGAATGAACAAATGAGAAATGGAGAAGAGAAGAACTGCATTTATTTGACCATTCCATTCCTTGATTGTGTGAATGAAGAGACTTCAGGATTGGAGACATTTGATTGATCTCATTTCTTCGCAACCAAATAGGCTAAAACATAGACGGAGTGACTCTTACTTCATTTCATACGGCATTTGAGAAGTACGGGCAAGCATTCTCTAGTATGAGCATTATTCTTCATTTGTTGCCTTCCACTGATAAGTCGAAAGCTGACGGAGAGAATGAGAGAAAAGATAAGAAAGGAATGTACTCAACGATATCATAATGATTTCCGGAGATGCAGCCAATTGATCCCATTAGAGGAGAGTCCATTCCATCTGATGATATCATCAATCCCTTCTCTATTTTTGTTTATTCCATCGAAGTGGGCGGAGTCTAAACAATTCCCTTTGGTTGTGTTCCTTGTATACATCAAGGGGATTTTTGGAGGTCGATGAGTATTCCTCTGAGGGAGAAAATCCTTACTTCATAATGTCAACCAAGGAACGTTGAATACATAGAAAAGAGAGCAGAGTCCCAGACCACTTCTAGACATTTCCCGTTGATTCCGCTTAGATTCAGTCGTTTTCATATCGTAGACAACGTTAAGAAGATGGAGGTGCCACTCTCAGTTGTATGTGAATGTTTCTCCTTCGTATCTCTTCCTATTCTTCCCCTTCCCTCTATCCTCTCCCTTTCCTCCATTCAACAGTCAAGGGCCTCCTCTCCCACTCAAGTATTCAGCTTATTATCAAACCCTCTTTACACTCTTCATGCGTTCCTTTTCTTTGCCTTTTCTCTCCTTTTTTTCAGGTCTCTGGATGATATCGAGGGAATCTTGAATATCAGATGTCCCCGTTCCGCTGCTCTTTTCCGGTATCTCATTTTTCAATTGATCAACATCTTATACGGTCTTTCAGAGATTCAGTCGAATACGAATATTCATTATTTGCTGGATTATTTCGATTTTAGTTTTCATATTTGTTGCGAAAATGGCCAATGTTCGGAAGTGAGTGCATGAAAATATCAAACATTGGTTGTTGCATAATCTTTCGTCAATTATCCACGTTTTCAGATTGGATTCTAGTACTTTAATTAGAATGAGTAGATCATTGAAAGATTCTCCTCTTATACTCGATACTTTCGATTTACCATGTGACGAAGCATTCTCTGGGAATAAATCTGCCATTGAAAAGCTGAAAAAGTTGACTTTCGATTGGAGTAAAGTCCATGATCGGATTATCAACAGTGAAGACAGGTACAGAAGAGAGGACTTGATTTATGATGGAAGAGAAATTTGAGGTGTCCGATCTATCGAACAGAATTCGGATTCGATAAGACTCCATCGAGGGAAGAAGAGAGAAAATTTCCTTTGGCATATGCAGTTCTGGCTCATAATCGACTGGAACAAGTAAGGAACAGTCAACTTCTCTGCTTTTCCTAGTTTAATCTAGTTGTCCACCCTTTAAACTGTATTTCAGTTGTTATTGATGTTATCCTCAGTCTACGAATCTCAGAATGTCTTCTGTCTCTCAATTCCTTCGAATGCAGATCAATCATTCATTCATCTTGTTCATGGAATTGCAGATTGTTTCCCCAATATTCACATTCTAGTCTGTTCTTCTCTTTCCTTTCCATTGGGAATAATTCGATTTTAGCAATCAGGACCAATCAGTTGGGGATCGTTCGCCATTATGAGAGTTACTTACGATTGCATGGAATTACTCGTGAAGAAGAATAAGGAATGGAAATACTTCCAAGTTAGTCGTTCAATCGAGTAATCTATTCACTCTCTCTCTCCAGTATCTCTCTGGAGTCGACGCTCCTCTACGAACGAATCTCGAGATGGTTCGAATTATGAAAGAATGGAATGGATTATCTCATGTTCTTACGATGCCTTTCCAAGAGGGAAGACTGGGCAGCAACAGGAATAAGGTTGGAACTCCACCTTTCACAATCAAGAAGACAATAGTTTGAGACCCGTCCGATGCGTCTCTTCAAGACTTCTCTCTCTGGAATCATTTCGAGGGAAGCTGCTCATGTGATGATCAACCATAAGAAAGCAAGAGAACTTATCGAATTCCTTAGGTTTATTTATATTCTTCTCGTTTCTCGAAATATTTTTTTAAGGGAAACGCGAATAGCAGATGAATCATTCTGGGCTTCAGCAATGGGAAATCCTGATAGTGAGATCATAATATAACACTTTATTCATCCCTTTTCGCAGTTATGAAAATTCCTGGAGGATTCAATGCAACTGAGTTTCTTTCTTTCTCAAGTCGATATTCGAAGGCTAAGAAGAATGGAAAAGGAGTGAAACCTCGAAAGGTTTGAAGAGTCAAAAAGATTGACGGGAAGAAGAAGATTGTGTTGAGTGTCTTTCTCCTCCTTGTCTTTCTCGTGGATTCGTGGGTCGATATCAGACGTGGATAAGGAAGAAATGCAAAGGTAGGACGGAGATTCCTTCTCTTGTCTCCTCTTATCTCAATAGGTTCATGGTCGAATGGTTCATGTGTCTACGGAGTCGAAGACCTTCCTTCTCTCGTCACAAATTCTGCTTTCGTCGCCCATAAATTATACCTCGAATACCAACCTGCTGCACTCATCTGCATTCTCAAAGTGAGTTTCATAGAGAATTTCAGGATCAATGTGTCTATTTAGAAACTGAACCATGATCGATCCAATCCAAATGAGAGTTTCGACCCTCATCAATATAATTCACTACCTCAAATTGAATTCATCAGAGGAGCGAAATACGAAAATCTCAGTAGATATGATCTCATATTGTAGCTAAATTTCCCGCCATTGTGATCTCATTTGCATGTGAAAAGTCTCGGGTCTACAATGCGGTTTCATACTTTCCATCGCATGGTTTGTATGTTCTATTCTATCAATTGGTCGATAAACGAGTGACTCAGAGTGTTCTTGGCGGTATTACTAGACAACTTAGTGTCGATTGGGGGTCGATCACTCTTTCCTTTCCCGATTCTTTTCCATTGTCTCTCCCTCCAGTCCTCTCACTGACCCTTGTTGCTCTCCCTCTTCATTTCCTCCTTGAGTCTCTCTCTTCATTCGACTTCATAACTACTTCTACGTCACTTTTCTCACTTTCGATTGAATTCATCAAGATCTTCTCTCATTCTCAGTTCACTCCATTCTGTTCAATAGAATAATTGATCTCTCCTTCATTCAGAATCACTATTAGTCCTCCATTTCCCTTAGTCGTTCACGACCTTTTTTCAACAACGATATGTACATATTTTCATTTTTTGCAAGTTTTTTTTCAAATCGAAAATATTTCGCTATCAATAACTTGCATAATGTTCAGAAATAGGTGTTCATTATACTATCGCTACATTCTCGACTCTATTATATGGTCTTTCTCTACATTTGTCTCGCATAGATTGTGTAGTGAAAGTGTGAAAAGTGGTAATAGTAATGGGCGTTATATTAGGCAGTTTCTCTTGTAGATTTCAATCTTGTCTACTCTCAATCATTACTGCTTCATTCCTCTCTTCAGATCGAGTATTTTGTCACGTGATTTACAATTTAGTACTCGATTTCTTCCCAAATCAAGAGTTATACCCCCGAATACAGAACCTTTCACTCTAGTCCTTTCTTCGTTCATTATCGTCTTCTCTTCCCTTTTCAGTTTCCCCTTTGATCTACACAAATTGTACGGTTCTCGACTCTTTTTCTGTCGTTTCTCGTGAAATTCAAATAAAAGGGAGGTCATGAGAACAGAAAGATTGAGAGAGAGAAGAGAATGGATTGGTACAATCAGTAATGACCTCTAACCCCTCAGTGCCATTCTATCCATGCTTCTTAGTTCATTCACTCATTCACCTCCTCCTTTTATTGGAACAAATGACAATTCTCTCACTCCATCGAGAGGATACTATGCCGTCTCCTCTTCTCTCCTATCATTCTTGTCTTGTCTTTTCTTGTCTCCATCCATTCCCCCCTATATCCAGTCTCCAATGGTCCGTTTCTCCCTTCCTGTAACCCTCGACCTGACTCTTCCTTCTCCTTTCCCCTTTTCTCGTATTGCCATTTACAAGTGCATCCTATACCCCCTCCTTTCTCTTCTCACGATCTACAGACAGATAGACCAACTATGAACTAATCTCCATTAGACGAACTCTTTTCTATCGGGTTTTCCCCTTCTTCATTCACTTCTTTCAATTATTAGCTGCCCAAGAGCTTTCTTGTGTTTCGAACTCTTCTCTTTCCGTTGGAAACTTCTCAGTTCAAGCCCTGCCATTCGATAATTAGTCTACTTCAATGGGTAATTTCCGTTGCTTCGAACTCCGAGAGACCCTCTTGAGTGGCTAAACTATGCACAACTTTCTACATAGAGTGACGGAAGTTGTGCATGCTTCCGCTCTTCTTCCTCGTTCTTTTATCTAATTAATCACTCTACATAAAGACCCCTTTCCTTTCCGATCACCAAGTCATTATCAATGTTCTCTATCAGTCTTCCTCGTCTTCTATCATGTTCTTTCTCTCTTCAAAAACCTTTTCTTTTCTCAAAACACTCAATTCTTTCCAAGTTCCACCTACTCAAACTGTTCATGCCATTCCTTTCTCCCTTCCACTGATCGCCCATTCAAGTGCTATGTTTTCGAGACTTTCCTTGATCTTCCTTCGGCCTTCTCAGATTCGACCATCAAACTTTCAGTTTTCTTCATCACTTCCTTCTGATTTCTATCTCTTTTTCCTTCCTTTTCCCTCCATTTTCTCTACCTATTCGTATTTTCAGTTCTAGCCCTTTTCTGATCTCTCGAGTATATCTAACTACTCTTCCACCACTATCTATCCCCTCCATTCACATTAACTGTCAATCGTGCCCTCCTAACACTTTATAACTTCATCTAATAACATGACGTTTTAGGAGTAGAGAACTTTCCCATTGCATACTCTCCAATCGTTCTTGATAACGGGTCTATCACTACTTTATCACCAATTGTTAGCTTAAGACTCACTACCATAAAAGACGTTTTATGTATCAACTTTTCCTTTTGTCTCACTTTCTCTATCGACTCCTTGTCTTCAAAAGTTATCACAACACGACTCCATGGCTTATTCCTTTCTTAAATTTCTGATCTTATTATATTATTCTTTCTCTTATTTCTACGTCTCGATAGCGTCTGATACTATCTATGAATATTACGCAATATCCCTTCATTCTTCTGAGAAATAAACGTGAAATACTTCATTTTAAACAATTTGAGTGATGCGGGAGACTCTTCGATGTCTCCTCTTCATCTTCATCTTTCTTTTCTCCCCAATTCAATCTGCACTCTTTGAAGAAGATGTGAGTATTTTAACTCCATAGTCTCCATATCAGTATCTGATAAGCCGGGACATTCTATAGCATTCGAAAGAAGTTCCACTTATTTTCAATCTGCATTTGCTCTCCTTCAAATTTCTGCACGTTCAACCCAGTGATTAGTTATCCGATTTAGTCGAAGCATTTGAGAGAATGATGGAATAGAAGAGAGGCGAATGGTTGATGTCCTTTTAGTGGGAGTAAGTACTCTCTATGGTTCTTAGCATCTTCCGACTTCATTCGACTCTCTCTCTCTCTCTTATCCAGTTCATTCATTCGTTCACTCCTTCTCAACTCCTTCCAATCACTGTTTCCATCTACACAACAAATGAGGATCGCCCTTTCCTCGCTTTATTCACTTGTTAAGAAGAGAGGGAAGAGGGCGTCCTTCCAATGCATTTCTTTCGATTGGGAAAAAGATGGAAGAAGAATGGATTGAGCATGACCAATTGTTGTTATCACACCCATGATTGAGGAGGGAACAAATGATCAGTGATGATCTATCGTCATAGGGTGGATTCAAGTTGATGCATACATCCCAATGGAATCTTGTCTATCGGAGAAAGTCGAGAGAACTGAGTGGGTGTGATCGGTTTTGACCAGTTGCGAACAATTTGAAGTGGATCGAAAAGCAAGAAAGAAAGTTTATGGGAATGGAAAGAAACTTTGCAGGGATCGACGAGAAGAGAAGAAACTGCAGAGAAGTCAACGAGGTTCGTGTCAATTATTTACTTATAACGACACTCAACCTTAGATAACGGCTCAATTTACCATTTAATTTGAATTTTAAGTGATTTGGTGCCCCGAACAGACTTCGTGAGAATCACTCGAGCTAGTGGAGAAAGACACGAAAGACAGATATCGAGGAGATTGGAAGCATTCGGAGATGTGAGATGCTATCGACATTAACTTTATTAGATTAACTGATTTATAATTACTTGCCCATACTATCGATACTCTTTTCAAGGACCGTTATCATAGGATGTGAATGGATGAAAATCGATTTTCTGTCCTGATTTTCAGTCTACTCTGGTAGACTCAGTTTTTTAAAAGAATAGAAGTTTCTTTCGATTTTTTTATTGAAGGGACGAAAGATTATCATGAAATTTTAAAGGTTCTAATTAAATTGAATATTAATTGCAGGGGGAACGACACATGATCACAGTGGATCGAAATGGGAATATTCTTCAATTCAGAAGGTTTTCCTCCCCCTCCCCTTCCTTCTCCTTCTCCTTCTCCTTCTCCTTCTTCATCCTTCGAGTGTCTTCTCCTCTGCTCTTTTATCTCATACTAACTCCTTCTCCTTTCCTTCCTTTGGGTGTTCTCTCTCTCTTCCTTTCCGTGTTCATTCCTTCCCTTTCCATTCTTCATTCCAGACCTCCCTCTTTCTTCTCTCTTCAATCTTCCTTCCGTCAATCTCCCTTCGGACGAGGAATCACTCGATCGAGGTCCTCTCATGGTTTCTCTCGTCGTCGTCCAACTATTTCCCCACTCGTAACAATTCGACCTCTCACTACTACCGTAACCCACGATGGATCCATGACTACCGTACTCCAACCATCGGAGAACACTCTTCAGCCACCTACAGTAACCCGCGAAGGCACCGTAACCAACGACTTTAGGAGAATACCTGTGAGGACTGGGAGTAGTCCGACAGGTCGTGTTCATTCATTGAGACTTGTACATGGAGGAAGTATGGAACGAGAAGATGAAAGAGTTCCGATCGCTCGTCCAATGAAAGAGAGACCTCTTCGAATCTCTTCCTCATTCGAAGTTCTCCCGAGAAGAGACAACCATAGGTTTGCTGTGAAGAGAAATGACTTACTTCCACTGAGTGAGTATGAGAAGAGATCGAATGACTGATCTATTTCGAATTGATCCCTCTCATACTCACTCATCTTTCTTTTTCGATTTCCATTGCATTCGATAACTCATTATGAGTTTCATTTGAAGTGGTGGAGGGTTTGAGAGTGCTCTACTCACATTTTCTAATTGTCTTCAATTCTCCTAATGTTCTTCTTTATAGATTCCGTATCGGCGGACCTCCTTTCGGGGAAGTGACCACTCCTGGTACCTTTATTCATTCTTACTGTTTCCATTCGTGTTGGCCTTCTACTATATAGATCAAGCAAATGGTGTTCTTGATCAATTTTGTACAATTATTCAACGTCTCTTATCCATTACTCCATCTTAATTCAGCTCCCTCAACCCGAGTGTTCATTCAAACTCCTCGTCCGTTCCGTTCCCGCCCTCCTCCTCCAATCAGACAACGACCCCAACCACCGAGAAGAGTCGAAGCACTATCCAATGATGAACAAGAATTCCTTCCTTCTGGGAGGTAATCCCCCTCTCCCCTCCCCCTCTCATTCCTTCCCCATCAGATCTCCCGTTTCTCCCTCAGTGGTCGCTCCCTTCCGATCATTCCGTCCCCGTCTTCCTTCTACAAGATTGACTCTTCCTCCGTAAGTACTCTCCTTCCCTCTTCGTCTCTCCCTCATTCCCTCTTCTCAATCTCTTTTCAGTCGTTCTCCCATCCGTTTTGGTTCATCTCCTCTTCATACTTCTCCATCAACATCATCATCTACAACGTTCTCCTCGACTGAACCTTCCACTACTTCCACTCAAACCACCACTCCCTCTACAACTTCTGCAACTGAGAGTTCTACCACTCAATTGACCACTCCTTCTTCGACTACCTTCGAAGCCACTTCGACCACTCTGGGGACGACCTTCGGGACGACAGCCGCCACTTCCAGGTTATTCCATTGATATCACCTTGGTTGAAGTGTGATCGTACTGACTAGAGTAGATAGTCTGTTTAGACCCACACTCTCATCAATGACAACCTTCTCTAGTAGACGACCAACTGTATCTCAATCAACAACCTCTAGACCTTCGACTCGGTTCGACTTTATTCTTATTTCTTCCTCTGTTCTTGTCTGTCCCCTGTCTCGAGAATAGTCCGTATCCGTCAATTAGCATGACCTAGTGAGTAGCTCAGTCCACTGCATGGGCTAGTCCTCCCTTCCCTTCAGTCCCGTCCCCTCAGTTCAATCCTCGTTCTATTGCAGCCATCTCGTCCCTGTCTCTCCCTTTCTCCATTCCTCTTCCTTCCTCCATCCAACCTCTTCCACTCCTCCTCCTTCCACTCTCGAACCCCTCCATCTCACTCCTCCTCTTCCCTCCACTTCTCCTTCTCCCTTCCTTCCATCAACGACAGTCCAGAGGGATTCCCTCCCTTCATCCACTGATCCCCCTTCTTCCTTCGAAGATTCAAGAGAATTCCAATCCATTTCCTCAGTAACAGACTCGTCGGTCGTTCCATCTTCAACTGATTCCTCCATCCTTCCTTCTTCCTCAACTCCTCATTCCACAACCACTTCCTCTCCTTCCCCTTCTTCCCATTCTGTAACTCTTCCCCCTCCTCCCTCCACTCCTGATCCTTCTTCTCTATTCAGGTATAATCTCTGTATATCTCTGTTCTTTCAGTTCTCTATGTTACTTCAGAGATTCTCCTCCTCCTTTCATCAATGAGAATGTTCGAATCATCACAACAACACGATCTTCTCTTTCTTCTCCTCAATTCGATCTCTCTGATCTTCCAGATGAATTCAATTTCGAGTCCTCAACAGAATCATCGGAGGGGTTCGTCCCTCCCTTCTCTCCTTTGTGTATTCTGTTCTAATCCTTATCGATCTCTCACTTCACTAACATTCTTCGTCATTTCGTTCTAATCCTTTCTGCGTGTCATTCATCTACCGTAATCACAGACCTTCAACCACTCGTTCCAAGCCAATTCTTCCTCGAACCGACAAGACTACCGTATCCAAGACATTTATCGGGAAGACTACTACCGTACCAAAGTCGTCTACCGTACTCAGAACGACTACAGTACCCAAATCGACTACAGTAACCCCTACAGTGTCTAGAGTAACTCCTCCTCCCACAACGGCCAAAACGAGAAGAACTGGGACTACAAGGTTGATAGAGAAGCTCTTCCTTTTCGAGTGACTTCGAGTGATGTGCTAATCGATAATCCTCTGCATCTACTGATCGATACCGTATCCATTCAGGGGATTCGCTACCGTATCTCCATCGATCTCAGTTAAAGCTCTTCCTCCTGCTATTCCTGATGACTTGTCATTCAATGGGATCAGAGGTGCTCTTTGATCTTTCTCAGTCGTGCAATCTCTTCTCTATCAGGTCCCCTCCCTCCTGCCCCTTTCCCTTCTCATTCCACTCATTCGACAACTCCTCTTCCCCCTTCTGGCCGGTGAGATGATCCATCTCTCCATCTCAATCTCAATTCCTTTGAGTGCTCCATCGTTCCCTCCTTCTCTTTCCTTCGATGGGCCTCCTGGAGAGATGCCTCCCTCTGACAATGTAGTGCAGATGTTGAATGATGCCGACGACTTCTTGGAGATGGCGAGGAAGTGAGAGGGAGAGGGAGAGGGGAGAAGGGGGGAAGAAGGGGGGAGGGGGGAGGAAGGAAGGGCAATGGGAATAGTCGAATTGCAGACTGAATATTACTCGAAAGGCAAGAATCGCTCGACGAAGAAGAAGAATGGCAGAATACGATAGATCGAGGTGGTAGATCAATCGAAAGATGGGAATAGAATCATATTCATTTGTAGCCACTGATCACAGGTAGAAAGTATACGTATCTCACTATTTCCAACTAGAAACATCAGTTTTCTAGTTCAGTTATCTAACATTGTGTAAATGGATCTTAGCCATACCAGCAACTATTTGTAGACAAGTCGTTGCATTCTCTGTCACTAACGGGTTCTATGATTGCCTTCGAAAGTATTTCAAGTGTACTTATTCTTCTTTTTGATACAATCAATAAACATGAATTCTATGTTCTTACACTGTAAGGTAGTCTTAAAACTTAATTTATTCGAATACTCTACACAAAGTACGTGTTTCATCTGAGGGAAATACTGTATTAATTATCTTTAGATGACTATAGATCGGTGGGCTATGGCTGTCTATGGGTACTGAAAGGATCAAAGAGTACTTAATGCATTTCTTGTAATACAATGAGAGTCAAAGTTGATTGAGAACTGTGAGTAAATACAGATATAATGATGGGTTATCAAGCATGATACAAGCTAGATCATTGCAATTCATTATTTGGACAGCGGGGAGTCACTACTTCACTAACTGTTGCACTGGATAGTTTGTTAAGAGATAGAATAGGTAGACTATGTCTACTCATTAGACAAAGTGTTCAATGAGAGAGTAATGGATATAAAGAAAAGGGATACTTCATCTACAGTCCTCCTCCGGATCGAGTAACTTTCGTTGCCTTCAATCCCACATCATCAGTCTCGTCGAGATATCTCACTAGTCGATTATGAGACACTTGACCTCCCTTCAGTCCAGAGTACAACTGAAATGTATGAGAGCATTGTTACCCATATCCAATCCATTGCCTATTTAACAACGAAAAGCTTACATTAGTGCTCAACCTCCACATAAATCAAATGGAAACGTACCTGGAAGAATTCAGCCAATTCGAGTTCTCCATTCTTGTTCAGATCCACTTCGCACAACAATTCATGGAGAAGTCTCTCGTCAATCTTCTGGTTGTTCTCCTGCAAATTACCTTTTTAACGAATGAATGAAACAAAATAAAAATAGATGAACTCACTCTGAAGTGTCTTCTCAGATCATTGACAGTGATGTGTCCCTTCTTGTCTCTATCCAGTTGGTTGAATCGAGACTTGGCTGCCTGCAATTGTCCCCGTCTCTCATCGTCCCCCTCCCCCTCCCCTTCCCCCCTCCTCTCACCTGCATCTCTTCTCTAGTCAGATTGAGTGCGACATTGGACACAGACTGGGCACGAGCCTCCTGTCCCATCTCCTGCAATTCCATCCCATCGTCAGTCCATATCCCTCCATCGACTCACCAAATCAATGAACTTCCTCGCTTCCTCCAATTGTCTTCTCTGCTCAGCCGATGACCAATTCAATTCCTCTGCCATTATCTCCACCACCTGCAATATTCCTCCATCTACCATCTCCCCCTCCCCCACCCCCTCCTCTCTCCATCCTCACCTTGGGGAGTACTTCATGGGCGGCATAAGTGTTGAGGAATGCGAGTCTCAGTCTTCTCGAGATGACGTCGATGGCAGAACACGCGTACTCACGCACTGCGTATTTGACCTGCAAGGGAAGGGTTCGAGATGGACTA
>LS586705.1:83706-113080 GCA_900490775.1 Pristionchus maxplancki
ACCTGCAATATTCCTCCATCTACCATCTCCCCCTCCCCCACCCCCTCCTCTCTCCATCCTCACCTTGGGGAGTACTTCATGGGCGGCATAAGTGTTGAGGAATGCGAGTCTCAGTCTTCTCGAGATGACGTCGATGGCAGAACACGCGTACTCACGCACTGCGTATTTGACCTGCAAGGGAAGGGTTCGAGATGGACTAGCCCCTCCCCCCTCCCTCCCTCCCTCCCTCTCTCTCCTCACCTCACACTCCAGATAGGGGAATTCATTGTGCAGTCGATGGCCCACGATCGGCCATCTCTTTCCAGTCATCTTCGCCATTCTCGCAACGACGAATGCACGATCTCCATACGTTGTCGAGAGATGTTGAGCTACCTGAGAAGAAGCGAGAACCATTCCATTGATCCTCCTCTCCCCTCGTCATCATATTCACTCACATCCACTTCCAATCCATAATCTTGCACGAGATGGATGTATAGGAGAGGATCCCATTCGTGAGCTCCTTCCAGCATCAATCCTGCAATCTCTCCATACCCCCCTCCTCCCTCTCCCTCTCTCACCAGGTGTGACACAAGGGTTCTTCTCCTTCAATCCATGGTGTTTCACTGCTGCATCAACAGTCTCCTCTGCCATATGTCTGTACGTCGTCCATTTTCCTCCTGCGATCGTCACAAGACCCGACTTCGAGATCTGGAAGGGAATCATTGCAGTCCCAATCCTTCCTCTCCTCGTACCTCGATAATGTGGTTTCTGGCGAGTGATTTGGTGTCCTTCTTATTGGGATCTCGAACGAGAGGACGAAGACCGGCCCATGCAGACATGACGTCTCCACGACGGACGGAGACGTCCTGAAGGAGGGAAGGGGGAGTCAGTGGAGAGGAGGGAAGGGGGAGTCAGTGGAGAGGAGGGAGAGGGACTGACCGCACTGAGATATCTCCTGATCTCTCCCAGAATGAACTCAATCTCAGAGTCTTTCGGAGCGGGAGAGAACGTCAATTCGGCATTTCCATCGGTAGTTCCTGCAATCTCTCCCTCTCTTCCCTCTCCCCCCTTCCTTCCTCACCTGCGACAGTGTGCTTCTCCCAAGGAAGGAAGAAGATGACTCGTCCATCGGAAGTCGATGGATCGAGTAGACCAGTGTTAGAGGGAGAATAGTATCCAGGAAGCACGATATGCACCTCAACATCCCTCCATCCTCACTCCTTCCCTTCCCCTCCCTCTGCCCCCCCCCCTTCCCTTCCCCTCCACTCACTCCCACAGCAGGTTGACAGATGGCTTTCGAGTCGTCGTCTCCCATCTTTCTGATCGTATCCGTGAATGGACCAGTTGCATTCACTACACACTTCGCCTGCAATCCAACACTCCCTCTTCCCCACCTCTCTCCATCCACTCTACCTTGACATCCCATTCAGCCCCAGTCACCATATCCTTCACTCTCGCACCAGACACTTTTCCATCCTCAGTCTTGAGCAGTTTGTCAACCTGGAAGGGGCTTCTCCACCATCCCTATTCCCTCCCCCTCCATACCTTGACATGGTTGACACAGGTCGCTCCGTGTCTGATCGCAGTGAGAATAATGGCGAGATTCATTCTTGCATCATTATGCTGTCCATCGTAGTAGATCAGTGCTCCCTTCAGAGCTTCTCTCTTTAGCATCGGGAATCTGAAGGAAGAGATTAATGGAGAGAGAGAGAACGGACTCGTCACCTTTCGAGAGCCTTCTCTTTGTTGATGTAGAAACTGTTCTTGAGAACTCTCTTTCCGGACACGAAATCGTATGCTTTGATTCCAGCCCAGAAGTACGGGATTTGCCACACTCTGAATAGATTCTTCTCGTTATCCTCCATTGATGCTCTTCTCACTTGTAGACAGGTAGCATAATGGGAAGGGGAGTAGATAGATGGGGAGCAATCTCGAGAAGATTCGCTCTCTCGAAGAGGGCTTCCTTCACCATTCTGTACTGCTCGAGATCAAGACCGAATATCGCAGCCTACAAGGAAGAAATAATTTCATTCGTCAATAGATCGATATTCTCACCTGGAGATACCGTACTCCTCCATGGATCAACTTCGTGCTTCTAGAGGAAGTTCCCGATGAGAAGTCATCCAACTCAACCAGAGCTGTCTTCAGGCCTAAACATCAAATATGTAAGATACGAGTATAGCAAAAGCGATTGTCACCTCTCGTCTGTGAATCGAGAGCAACTCCAGCTCCAGTTGCACCTCCTCCAATAACGAGAATATCGAATTCCTCTCCAGACTTCAGACTAGTCAGGAGATCATTTCTGGTGGGGAGAGATCCCGACTGTCGTTTATTCAATTCAGTCAGAAGATCAGCATGAGCATAACGGAAGTAAGATGTCTGAACACAATCATTCACAAGATTGGTTCGTTCCATCGTACCATTTGCTTTCTGAATCTGCTCTCATTCGTGATATCAACTGCATAAACTGCAGTTCCCACTGCAGCCGCTCCAGCCACTGCCTGCAATTGACCTCAACTAACGTTTTAAAATAGTTTGCTATGTCATCATCATTATACATTTTGACAATTAAATAATATTCGATCGCATTCGGAATGTACTTAGCGCTCCGAAGACACTATTCCATATAATCTATCGATCGCTATCACTGTGTGCAGAAGTAATAAAATGTCGGTGGTCTCTCGCATAGGGTTATCTCACTATCTTGAGTAAACAAACCTTGGCTAGAAGGCCTGCCATCGTCAGAGGAGGCGTGCAGACCTGATATTACCCTACAATTATTATAAATAATAACAACATAAATTCCAACATCAAAGTGAACGTCATGATCTTTATGTACACAAACAAACAACAAAGGCAGAATTGATGAAGAACTCTTGAATTTCCCAAAGAGAGAGATTAGACACAAAGTCTATAGGAGAAAGTTCAGAATGATGTGATGTAATGTTCTTTCTTGGGAGATTAGAAAGAGATTAGAACCTTATCGCTGGATGAAAATTGGAAGGGAAGGTTTTAACGGTTACACTATTACACTTCTCGATCACAAACAGAAAGACGGCAAGAGCGTGACGCGATAAACAATGAACAGAGGAACAACTTGAATAGAGTTAATCGATGGAGTGCCTACGTTAGCCTAGAAGTAGAAGGCAAGTGTCAAATGAGAAGTACCAAGAATATCAATACTTTCATCGATACTAATAAGCCCGGTATTGGAACTTATAAGTGCAGGGACACAAAAAAAAGTAGCAAACAGCGCATCAAAACAACAAAATCGTTATAGAACAGACTGTTCTCTACGGAGGAAGAGAAAAACAAAAAAAGTGCAAAACAAATGTGGGCGGAGCTTTGGATGGAGTAAATTGTGCGCCCTATTTGGAATACCGTAGCTAGTGATTTTCTAGCGCGAATTCAAATAAATGGTCCCACCACGCCTTTGCTTGCAGTTTGCTAGTTCTCTGTCTTCGTTACTGTAGACGCGCAAGTGGGGCTAAACAGCGGAGCCCGCGTTACCCTCTCTCTCTCCCATCAGAAGGAGCCCTATTCTTCCATTCCTTGAAGAAAGTCTATCATGGTCAGTTGCTTTTCTCTATTAATATGTTCAATACTCTTAATTTTAATTTATACCCTTTTCCAAGATATTTTGTCTAGTAAAGTCTTAGTCCAAACCATGCATCTTGTCATGCATGTAATTTTTAAAAGCATATTTGTTTTTCAGTCTGACACCGCCAGACCCGGCCGTTCTACCCGCGCTCCCACTGGAGCTGCCGGACCCCAGCTTCGTCAGAGGTATATTTTAAAATATATTTATTTTATACGTTTCTTTTTTTCTTTTTTTAAAGCTTACTTGTATTTTTAAAGCTTAACTCAGCACAAACTAATCAAATATAAGCGCGGACTGTTGAACACTGCCAATGATGGGTGAATTAGTATTATTAAATTCTTTTGAGACGCACTGGAGGTGCCACCACCACGACTGCCGTTCGTTCTCGTGCTGGAGTCAACAATGGAGGTCTCTGGAAGTTCTACACCGAGGACTCGACTGGTCTCAAGATCGGACCCGTCCCCGTCCTCGTCATGTCTCTGGTCTTCATCGCTTCTGTCTTCGTCCTCCATATCTGGGGCAAGTACACTCGATCTCGTGCCTAAGCTGACTTCCCTCGACATTCCATGAAGAGTATTGTCATTCTTCCCTCTGTTACGAACCTCGTAACACATTTGATGTGATCGCCACCTCCACCTGTAATTTATTCACTCTTTTTTTTTATTCGGCTAGTTTTTAGCTAAATAATTGTTCATACAGAGTTATTGTTAAAAAGTCTTCTGTCTACTTTTGATACGGAAAATACTATAAAATAATATCTTTATTATGCTCTGTTGACAAGATATGCAAGATCGGGGTGATAATACTTTGGATGTACAATTTATATGTAACAAAATCACTGAGCAATATGGTGCAAACAAGATGTGAGAAAGATGCTTTGGAGTCTGAGGTAGATCAAGGTCGAGTTCTGTTGGCGATGAAAGCAGATACCGCGTACATGAATCCACAGAAGAAACAAAGGATCTAGGAATAATTCAATTTCATAGGTACTTCAAAAGAAATAATTGTTAGCTCTGGATGATTCTATTCCTTCCGTAACCACATCAAATCTCACCGCGGCGAATGCCCATTCGTATACGAATCTACATCCATTGTGCATGATTCCGTCCGATCCGATATCATTGCAATTATTAGCCCATGATCCTGTTGAATAGTACCCTTCCACAAAGGACAGGACAAAATAGAAGATGGATGCTACGCCACAGAAGACCATGTCCTGAGAAACAAAGATTAATCATGGAAAGATCATGGAAATATACCTACCGTAACCCTCCATGGCCAAAAATCGAGATGAGTATCATGAAGATTAAAAATGTAGACTGGAAATGTTGAAATGTAATTGAAAATTCCAATAAATTGATATAGGAATTTTCGTTGTCATACCTACGAGAAAGATGAAAGAGAGACAGAGTGAAACTCCTGCGAAGATGAGTAGAATGGTCTGGCCGAACAGAGCTCCCTTGAATGGTCCAGGTCCGAAGACCGACACTACCAGCGAAATTATCATCAAACCAGCAATCTGAAAATATCAACGCATGCAAAGTGAGCACAAAATTCTTTTAAAAAACCAATGAGATGTCAATATTATTTGAAAAAATGTATGTCCTATTTCGGAAATTACGGTATACGGAGATTTATTGACATACCTTTTTTTTATTCTACTCATATTTTCGAATCGGTTTTTCGAGATTCCTTTATTGAAATTTGTTGTCGCTCTTTTCTCATTTTTTCGCTGCTCTTCATTACGCAATGATATTTACGATGTAATAGACATACGATTTCCAAGATTCTGAGAATTCCTTGCATTGACATCAAGTTTTTCCTGTTGAACGGCCCTCTTCCGATTCGATACACCTGTAGATATTCATTACATGGTATGCATCCAAGTTCGCGTGCTCACCATATCCTCCTCGTACTTGGTGTGAGTCTTAGTGGTAGTCGTAAGATACGTCCCATCTGGAGCCTTCGTAGTGTACGTATCCACTCTGTCCATCTCTTCAAACTTCTTTTATCAGACACTCTTAACCAAGAATACGCGCAATAATATAGTAGGATCTGAGAGAGACGGATGCTGAGTCAGGAATGAATGTGAGACTAGTACAGACAACTCTCCTTCTCCTTGCTCCGGCTCGCATAAGAAAAGAAGGAAAGGCAAATAATTCGTTTGTCGCCTTGGATGGCGTTGGCTCTCGTTGACAGTAGATGCTTGCTGTATGATAGAAAGAAAAGGGATCGATTAGAAGAATGACCACGCCCTCATTGCGGCCGGTTTCCCTTTCTTTAGTTGTAGGCACCGAAATGAGAGAGTTACCACTACAGATCAATACCTATCAATACCTATCTGGACTATGATTAGATGTGAGATGATATTGAAGGCAGGTAGCTACGACTGTCACTTACAATACGCTGCCTTTAAGATTGGCAGTGCATAAGTCAATAAAGGTCAATGAGTGTTGTTGTCCCTCTCTTCCCTTTCCTACTGGTCTTCCCCTCTCTACGCACCACCGCTCTCTTGTCTCCATCTTCCCTTTCACCTGTGCAGGGTGCGCGAGAGAGACCACTGCCGCGACGCGAGTGACTAACGCGTTGCGTCCGTTTACATTATATGATTTAACTTAATGGTTGTAATGACTGTCTGTTCGGAAAGGTTGAGATTCGTGTGGGTATAGCCTGGGGGCATGGAAACTCCCCCTGAGGCTGTCTCTGAATCGGGAATGAGTATCGCTCGTGTCTCTCCCTCTCTCTCTCTCCCCATTCCCTCCTCTTCACTTCACCCCAGTTCTCCTCTTCCCGTTCATATCCAATTGAAGGTCATCTTTAAACTGTAACGATTGTTCTCCATTGATTTCTTGTCTCTTTATCACTATGATTTCTCCTCGTTGCCTCTCTTCTCTTCTTCTTTCCACTCTCAGAAGGGACAACTATTCTCTTTTCCCCTTCCATCCCCCTCCTTTTCTCCTTTAATTCAAGAGCACGCTTCATATCCCTCATCTTGTTCCCTTCATAGCTTCTTCCATTCCTTCTCTACTTTCTTCTTTTCATTTCCTCATCCCATTTCTCTCTAACTTATGGTTCACTCACTTCACCCCAAATCCTCCATTCGTCTATAGCATAAAGTGAGTATTCTTCTCAATTTGTGCTTGTCTTCAATCTCTTTCTTCACTGCTCGTTCTTCACTCTCTCTCTCTCCCTCCCTCTCTCTCTCTCTCTTTCTCTTCCTTTTAATCGTAGTTTTGCAGTTTTCCGTCTTTCAATTCTCCAGTTTCTCTTCTATCGTCCGTCTTCTACACTATTTCCTATCAACTTGACGGGCCACACTTTAATCTGCCCTTTTCTTTCCTTCCTTTTCGTCTTCTCTTCTCTTCTTCCTTCCTATTCTGTCTCTCTTCATCTTTTACTTTACTCTTCAATCCTTCATTTACCTCGTCAATCTCTCTCTCTATTCTCTTCGATTCCTCGATGCGTAACCGTTCTCTTTCCTCTTTCGACATCTCTCTCATATTCTCCATTTCTCCATTTCTCTCTTCGGCAACATTGGAAGTGTTCCAATATTGATCATCTCTTCGTCTAGAATCTCTTCCTTACCTCATCTCCTCTCTCAATCTCATATACACATGCTCATTCCAATTCAGTTTTCGATAGAATCATTATAATTCGCATTAATTCTCGTCATTTCGTTTTCCCATTCATGGTAACTTAGCATGATGAAGTAGTCTCTAATCATTGAGATGCGTGGTCATTCTCGTTGATTCCTCCCTTCCTTCCTCCATCTCTTCTTCCCCTTCTTCCCCTTCATCAAAGATGGCCATGATCGACCATTCTCAATTGGCGGCCGAGCTGCCAGATATTGAGAAGATGAACACTCAAGAGAGGATCCAACTGGCAAAGTGAGTCGTCCTCCCCCCCCCCCTTCTGATTACCATCCCATTCCATTCTCTAGTCGTAATCCATCCAGACTGAGGAGAGATGGTGGGTAGCCATGTATTGATAGGCGAGGAAGGGGAGAGATAAGCCTTGGGGGTTGAAGTGACTCTATCAAGTGATTCATCCTTTCCAATCATTTGCCTTTCCTCCCGAGATGAATCAGTGTATTTGCCCTGAAGGAATGGGAGGATTTGTCTCCCTCTCCTCTCTATACACTCTTCCATCCCTCACAATAATCGTTCCATTTATCTCTTTAAATCTTCCCTTTATCCTCTGTAATCATCAACATTCAACACTTTGTAGAGGGACGAGGTTGTTCTGCCAGGGTGACATTAGTTCCCCCAAAACTAACTAGACCTCCTCTCCCTTCTCTACTCGATTTCAACTGAGATATGAGATTTGGGGTGGGAAATAAGCTCATTATAGGGGACTGGGAGAATGGAAGAAGAGATGGGGAGATAGGATGGAGTGGAAGGGAAGGAGGAGAGGGAGAAGGAGATGTTATGGAAGGATGAGAATGGATGGTTGATTGCAGGACTCGACGTGCTAATCAACTGAGAGTGAATGCAGAATATCAGAGGACAGCTCCGCCCCCTCGACCAAGGAAACCACGATTGAGGTTTAGTGCTGAGATTGAACTACTCGATGCAACTAGTAGGAATGATATCCATGAAGGTGAGTGAAGAGAGGAGGAGGGGAGGAGAGAGATGCGATGGATGAATTGCAGTTAATCGATTACTCGATCTGGGGGCTGATCCTAACTCGCACAATGAAGATGGACTCACTCCATTACATCAATGTGCCATCGATGATAATGTTGAGATTATGGTGAGTGAATGAAGATTGGACCAGGAAGACGTTTATATTCATTGGTTCCCTTCTCTAACTCCTTTCCAGACTCTGCTTGTGTCTCGAGGGGCGAATGTGAATGCCCGTGACACTGAGTGTTGGACTCCCCTCCATGCCGCCGCCTGCTGTGCACATATCAGTGTAGTCCATCTACTCATCGAGAGGTCAGTCGCACCCCATTCACGCCCTTCTCTATTCATTCCTCTCCTGGAACGACAAATGAGTGAAAAGGGTATCATGTTTTGATCGATTGAAAGCAAGTGAATCAGAGGGAGAGATGAGTCAGATTTAATTGTTGTATCCTGCTCTCTCTCGCTCGCCCTCTCGTTCATTGCTCTCCAAGCTAGATAATAATTAGAAGGGGTGAAACAAGAAGAATATTTCTCGATTTGAAAGTGTTGATAGTTTGTGTGAATAGAAGATGGAGATGAAGAATGAGACTAATCTATTGTTGTGATGGTTGTCATCCTCCAATCCTCCTTATTCTCAGCGGAGCGAATCTTCTGGCTGTGAATGCAGATGGAAATATGCCCTATGATATCTGTGATGATGATCGAACACTCGATGTTATTGAGAATAGAATGGCTGAGAGGGGAATCACTCAACAATCGATCGATGAAGAGAGAGGAGCGGCTGAAAAGGTACTGTATCTGAAAGAGTTAGATTACCGTACTCTGGGATCTTTTCAAATCGAGAAATGAAGTTTTGGATGATTCGTAAAAAATGATCAAATTCACAGTAGATATTTAAGTTGTAAATATATTTGGTCGTTCCGCAGTGATCACGAACGATAATCCTGTGAACTAAATGACAGAGTGTAAATATGATTGATAGTGTGTTGATTGGAGGATATGCTGAGTGATATGAAGTCGATGCACCAACGGGGAATTCCTCTCGATTCGAGAATGCCCGATGGAAGCACTTATGTGAGTCGAATTATTCCTGTCTTTCGAATAGTTACTATTTTCTCAAAAGATGAATATCCACACTCTCGTTGTTTCGAGAATAAAATTCATTGATTCATTGGTATATTCAGTTGCACATCGCGGCGGCCAATGGATTCTACGATGTGGCTGCTTTCCTCCTTAGGAATCGACTCGATCCCAATACTCGAGACAACGATCTTTGGACTTCTGGTATGTCGTTGCGTGTTTATTTCAGTATACAGAGTTACTTGAATGGTACGTTGTAAATGGGAAGGGGACGAAGACCTTCTCATCTCCTTATCTTCTCCCCTTCAGTTCACGCAGCTGCTGCATGGGCGCAACCCGATCTACTCGAATTATTATGTGATTATGGAGGAGAAATCAATGCGAAGACTAGCAATATGGAGGCGCCCATCGGTCAGTTTGACTCACAATAATATAGATCAGTCATGATATAGTGCTCATTCCTTGTTAGATCGAGTGTACAGCGATAGTTATTGTCGGAAATGCCAATTGTATGCTTAGATCTGTGCGAAGAAGATGTGACGACTCGAGCAGTGATCACTCAACTACAGAATGTCGAATCGAAGAAGAAGAAGGCAGGAGGAGGATTCGGAGTGAGAGACAGTAGAAGACAATCTAGAAGGTACGGTAGAAGAGAGGGGAGGAGGGGAGAGGAGAGGGAATACAATTGGATTGCAGAAGGAAGAAGTTCGAGTCTCCTGGTCAACCAGTGGTGGCGGAGAAGAATGGATTCTCTGCTCGAGGAGCCATTCGAAGACAATCACTGAGGGATAAGACGGGATTGACTCCCGCAAGATTGGAGGCTCAAGCTGAGAAGACTGATCTCATGAGGTCAGTCGAGGGAGGGCATTCTCGTCAAGGAAGAATGGTTAAGAAATGGTCTCATGTGGTCCATCAAAGGATCAACTGATCGAATGTAGAATCCTTGTGTGAATATAGGTGCATGGCCTTGTTCAGATCGTGGTCTCGTGAAGATCTCTCCACTGGTCAGCCCTCTACTTCCTCCTCACAACCAATCATTGCTACTCCCGTCAGAGAAACCTCTCCCAATAAGAGAGTACTCAGGTCAGATACATTTTATTGTCTTTTACAATTATCTGCATTGCAAACAAGAATGTATTGAGACAATGAATTGTCGGTTGGTGTAAAATTGTCGTGAGTAAAATGTATTGAATTGCAGGGGAGCGGCTAGCAAAACGAAGCCAATGTCACCCGATGAATGGTTGAGGAAATTAGAGAGAGGAGGGGAAGAAGAGGAAGAAAGCACGCCTACACGAGGATCACAAAGGTGCGATAGATACACTATTCCCTTGTATCAATTTGTTCATCCTTTCGGGATTTTAACTACCTGTATAGGTCTATTAGGTTATGCATTGATGAAGATAATCGTAATTGTATTTCATTCGAATATTTTCCAGATGGGATTCGAAGAAGAATTCGATTTCGAATGGAAGTCCTAATAGAAGGAAGAAGACTTGTTGCTGTGTTATCTGTTGACCTCCCCTTTCTCTCGATAATCGATCGACTCTATTCGTGTATTTCCTCTTCGTCTCTTTCACTAGTGCATTTCTCTCTTCGATACGAGCATCTTCTTTCCCTTTCTCCCCTTTTTCTCCTTTCACTTCACTATTTTTTCGACGGACACACAAAGAATACAGAGAGCAATTATAGATTGACTGATAGCTTGAAATATCTTGAACTATGCCTTCTCATTTTACTGTATATTATTGTACTACCGATCGCTATACTAGAGACGCGGCTAAAGTCGTTGTGATATTATTGATTGATTGAAACCCGATCGATTCTCCTATCTTTCTAATTATATTTAATTCCCCATCTCATATCGATAGTCGATCAGAGTTTTCTCTCTTTCTCCATTTCGTACATGTCTCTCCCTTATACGTTGCAACCTCATTTATTCTCGATGATTTAACCGTCTGGAAAGACGATAAAAATATTCAAATCAGTCTCGATCTCGAAACTCAAACGGGGAATCAGTGGACGGGTTGTCTTCTCTCTGAGGCCTCTTCGTTCCTGTGTTCATCTGCAGTCGCCGCCTTATCTTTCGCCTCTTGTGAATCCTCAACGGACAAACGTTGATTACGGTAGTCACAATTATATTCACCCTCAGCATTTCCTTCCAATCATCGAGTCCAAAACACGCAAGGAAGCAGAATAGTCGATCAACTACAGTCGATAACTAGAATATCGATTGTAACTGGATGTATTGGTTGACCTACCCTGTCAATGTAGACTTTGAGATAGAGAACTGCAGCGTAGATGAGTGTGAGATAGAGAGAAGTAACGAAGGAGGACGGAACGAGAATAATAGAGAATGGAAGAGTGAGAATTGAAACGACGATTATCTGGATTACGATAGTTGATGGGGAATATCGATCGATCACACACCTTCGTCACCATCATACAGTACTCCTCTGGAAGGAGAAGATTCGATCGATCGGTTGCTGATTTATAGATTCGAATGGAGAGAGCAAAGGGAAGGGCGAAGAATATTGAGAAAGGGAAAAGGACGAAGAATAGAGTAAGAATCCATGGAAGGAGAAGAAGAAGAACGGGAAGAGAAGTTGAATAGATAAATCGAAGGAGATAAACTCCACGATAGAGATCATCATATCCAATTCGACAGAATGATCCTCAATTGGATGAATGGGAGGAAGAGAGGGAAAGGGGAAGAATACCTGCGAAGTGATTCAGACTCTTCACTGGATGGCCACAAACCCAACAAAATTGAGTTTGACATCTTGTATTGGCGCACATCACGAAATGACATCCTCGTACCTCAGTGTAGATCGCCTAGATGTAGAGAACAATAAGTTTCGAGAGGACGCACTCGCTAGCCCGGTTAGCTCAGTCGGTAGAGCACCAGACTCTTAATCTGGCTGTCGCGGGTTCGAGCCCCGCATCGGGCTGCTAACATTTTGCCATTCTCGAGCTCACCTTACAGAGTGGGCATCTTCTAATACGGTCTTCTCCGCCAAGGGCGTATGTAATCTGAAGACGAAGCAAGGTGGTGAGAAGGGAGATTCAATAAAACCACGTGCTTATCGTGATGGTGTTGAAGCGCACTTCTTTGATCTGGAGGAGTGATCACATCGAGTAGATCCTCAATTATTGTCATTGTAGAGCAGCCAATGAGACAGTACCTGATCAGGATCTAGTACCGATTTGATGTCATTCTCGTGTATTCTCTCTACACAAGTGGGGAATGGACACTTGATGCGAGCTTTCTGTCGACGAATAATCCAGAACTGAGATAAAGAATAAGAGGAGGATAGGGGAGAAAGACACCTTTAGATGGAAGTGAAGACAGGGGAGACATACACAATGGGAACAGTTCCTGAGAAGGAGGAAGAGAGGAGAGGGATGGAGACAGATACCACAGAGCTAAAGGAAGAGTAGAGGGGGGGGGGGGAAGAGGGAGTACCTGTTTGACCGCCCCTTCTTGCTCCATCTGGGTAAAATGAATCAGAGAGGAAAAATGAATCATCTTTATCAACAATTTCAACCATTTACAACATGAACAATGTCCTAACTATACCGGATGAAAGACAGTACCCATAAACGATACATACAATCTATGATTCTAGTACTGAGTGATGGTGAGATAACTGGTCTGAAGATTCCTCTCTAGATCAGCCAATTGAGAGACGGACGCCTTCAATCGATCTGCATAACTCGTTCCAGTCGCTTCTGAATTAGACGCATTAGAATGGATGAGTGAGTGAACATTTTAACCCCAACAATAATATTTCCCTCAGCTTCGCCTTTTAGTTCTCATTTTCACGAATCTCGTTTTGTCATGTGCAGTGTCGCCTTTAAGACCATCGTGGCCACTAATCGGATTGCCATCTAAAGACACTGACAATTCATGTAAGAGTAGAGTTACGGAACAAGAATAATCACTTTCATTCTTGCTCAAATAATAATTATCTACTCATTGTTTGTTCGAGATTCGTGCTTCAAATTTGTTTTTCATCATCGGGAAACGCGTGCTATTCAGTGGATTGGAATTGATAAATGAACTGACTATTGCTCCTTTTCGCTCCATAGATCACTCTTCCATCAATCTCATCCACTGGAATTCTCAAGTCCGAGTCCACAGTTGCAATTGTCATTCCAAGATGCTCCTCGATCTCTCCCAATAACTGTAAATCAATCGATATTCCTCCATCTACAGTACTCTATCCACTCTACCGTACCTGTTTCTCATTGTACCAGATAGTGCATCCTTTGGCACTCACATCGGTACGATTAGAGCAATTCACTCCTCGACTCCTTAAGAGAAGGGATAGATACACATAAGATGCGGCTGGAGTACTCACTTGCACGTGTGATACCATACTTTCTCCTTGAATTCAGAAACGAAAGAGATGGAAAGACCCATTCTATCGGCCCTTCCAACTCTTCCCACTCGATGGATATACTGAGACTTCTCATCGGGAAGAGTTACATTGATCACTGCAATCAGGCCACTCTCCTTCCCTCCTCCTCTCTCCCTCTCTTCTTCTCACCGAATGGAATGGCAGCAACATCCAATCCTCTCGCAGCCACATCAGTGCAGATCAGGAACGACAGTTGTCCAGTCTACAGAACATCACACATTCTCCATCGGAATACGGTAGATACAGCACCTTGAATCGACTGAGTGTGTCTCTTCTCTCTTCAGGCGATCGATCTCCATGGAGGGAAGATGCATCGTATCCTAAATCGATCAATCAATCAATACTCCTCTCTCTCTCTCTCTCTCTCTCTCTACCGTACTCCTCACCATTCGCTCGTAGATATGTCTCCATCTGGTCGCATTGCTGTTTCGTCCTACAGAAGATGATAGCACTCTTCATTTCGAGCACTTGAATTGCCTGAGAAAAAAGAAGAGTAGATGGGATTAAATATGAGCACTCCGAAAAGGTAAAATAGCATCCCTCAGATTCGCCTTTTAGTTCTCTTTTCTCTGATTCCATTTCTTTAACAATGTACAATTTCGCCTTTCGACTAATCCTTTTCTCTTATCGGAAAAGCCGCTAAAGTCACTGCTAATTCAATATTTGAGATATTCCGAAGACGCGTCCCATTCACTTCGAGACAACGTCCACTCTTCAACGGCAAATCTCTTTCTGGTTAGGAATCAACGATCAAACTGTTTTCTATCATCATCGGGATCATCAATCAATAACTGAAAGGATATCGCAGGGAATCTACCGTACCTTAAGTACATATATTCCCTTGAGGACCTTCGTTCCCAACGAGAGCGTCTCTTCAGTGGCTGTTCCTGGTCGTACATCCTTCCTCAGATGAACTCCATCATCCTGCTCATTCATACCGTACTCTTCCCCTCTCCAATCAATAATACCGTACCTCCAATCGATTCTCCGAGTGCATCACTCTGATCCATTGTTTGTCGTTGGCTGAATCGACGGGACAGACGACGTGATGGACAGTCTCCGAGATGGATTCCATGCCCTTCAGATCGATCCACGCAGGGAAATGCATGTATCTATCCTGAGAAAGGAGGGGATCATGGGGAGAGGGGGGGGGGCTCACAGCGAATTGCTTCACTTGCTGATTGTGAAGAGTGGCAGAACAGACGATGATCTACAATGGGAGACTTCTTCTCTCTCCTTTCTTCTCTTCTCTCACTTGTAATCTCTTCCCATCCAATGTCACTCGTGGCAATTTCTCCATCAGTCTCTCAATCATTCTGGCTGATTGTTGTGATATCATCTGGAAGGGGGGATCAATCATCTCGTTTCATTCATTCTTCCATTCACTCACTTGATCAGCTTCATCGAGAATAACGAATCGAATGCTCTCGACGGGGATTCCTCCACTCTCCACTAGATCGCACACTCTGGCTGGTGTTCCCACCACGATTTCTACTCCCTGCAATCAATCAATTCCCATCAACTCCTGCTCTTCCCCCTCTCCTACCGTACTTCATCAATTCGATCGATAATCTGTCGTGTATCTCCTCCTCCAGCCACTCTGACTGATCTAATGGGAGGATCATTCAACTTCGCTCCGAACATATTCATATTAGAGAGAGTCTGTTCAACCAATTCGTACGTTGGTTCGAGTATCATGGCGAGTGGATTCTGAAAGAGGGCGAGATTCCTTCTTCCCCTTCTTCTCTTCTCGCCTTGTGTGATCGTGGAGTGGCAGTCTGGACGGGAATGGATCGGAAGGAGAGGACGGAGGGAGGAGCACACGAAACACCCGTGAAACCCTGTCAGCAACAGATTGAATACTTCCACACAATTCTAGTGCACCTTCGGTAAGTATTTGAATGGAGTAGATCCGAAATTGCAAAGTAAAGCGGACGTTTGGAGAAGAACTGCGGGGAAGAAAGCATCGGATGATGAAGGAAGAGAGAAAGCAGGAGGAAAGATCAAACCATTCTTAGACCAACTGGAATGAGACAATATTAGGGAATGTGGGAAGGATGAAAAGAGAGAACATAAATAAATGGATAGACGAATATTCTCCACTATTAAAACTGCAGCTATCGATTTAAACAGTCGATGGTTAATAACTCACCTAATCGTTTTCTCATCCAAATCCAATAGACATCCCAGAGTGTCACCCATTGTGAATGATTGTCCATAATCATCGAATCGTCTGTTGTGACTCTTCTTGCCCGTTCCTCCGAATCCCCACGATTCACAATCCGTCCCTGTAGTCATTCACTAATGAGAGGGAAGGGAGTAAATGACCAACCCAGATTGAGATCAGCCCTCTCCGTACTCCATCCCACTCTGCACAGTCCATCTCTTACTATCTCCACTTCATAATAATATTTTCCTGGAAGGAAGGGATCATCCTCGTCTCTCCATCTCTTCTCACCTTTCCCTCTAACACTTCCATTCGCTCGTGCTCCATTCCACACTTTGGGTGCTCTACTCTCGCATCTCAGTCCATTCTCGTCGATGGCCAATCCCATATCTCGATCACGCATGTTCAGAGACACTTTCTCATCTCAATGTCTATTCTCAAATGGTTCCTCATCTCTTGGTCACTCACCCTTGGTGATGGTATTCCTCTTGCCTCCTCCATCCTTCCTCGTCTCATAAGCGATCTGAGTGACAGGGAGGGAGAATGCTCCAGTCTTTCCACTGCCCGTCTCTGCCGCCTACAACAGTCTTCTTCTCCCTCCTCATCTCCTTCCACTCACAATGAGTACATCTCCTCCTCCCAGAATGGCCGGCACGGCATCGCATTGAATCGCCGTCGGCAATCTAAACCAATCCATTTCATTTCACGATAAAAGAAGGCAAACGTACTCCCAGTTCATATCAGCCACGGCCTCTGCCAACTCGGGAAGCAGTCCCAATTCCTCGAAGGCTGCCATCCTCAATTAATTAGATTAGCAATGTTAACAAGTTACTATTCAAGCAAAATAAACAAATAGAAGAAGATTTGAACATCACCTCGAGAGCGCGTCTCTAGGGCATGGCGTCACACGACGGTGATTACGGTCACACCATACACTAAGATCGAGGAACAAATATATATCACAGTGGTCCATTGACACTATGTTTCCATCTAATAACAACAACGATAAAATCGCAATAGTCATGTTTATAATCACTGAAGATACAATCAGCCGGAATAAAAATCTACTAAAAAATTCAGTTACAGACAAAAGTTAGGACAGGCGAATAGACAACTTTTGATTAGCAGAGACAAGTAAATTAAAGAAAAGTTTTAGTTCGTACGAGGAAATACCCTTAGAGAACATACAAATGCTAATTAGCTTCGATTAGCATGCGATGGGAGTACCATATTGTAGGGGTCATCCAATTAATCCTGAAGGGATTTGTTGAACTTCCTCACTGCTTCCTTCCATGCACATCTGTCCATATTCTCAATGAGATATCCCTTGAGTCGATCATGGATGAGTGACCAGGAAGGGAGAGGACCACCCTCGGGGATATTGAAGCACTCGTCGAAGATCTCCGTCCAAAGAGCAAGAGTCGCCACTCGTCTGAATCAAAACAGTCAATAATGTAGGCATTTAATGGCATGAACGTCACATACCATTCAATCACGTTAAATATATTCAATATGCGTGGGTACTAATGTTGCTAACAACAGCGCCATTCAAGTTCCAGCTTTCAGCTAAAAACAACATGCAAAAACATGCACCTCTGACCATGCGCGCATTAGATTCGAAATAAAAGTGAATGAGAATGATACCTCTTGAACATCTTGACGGGAGCGTATCTTCCATTGAGAGAAGGAGCGACATTCATGTAGTCCTTCATGTGAAGGACGTAGATAGTAGCACAGAAGGCATAGTAGTCGGGATGATACGACCAGGGTCTGCAAGGGAAGAGAGAGGGTTGAGTGATTGAGATAGACAGTGCTTATTGAACAAGCATTTGTAAGTAACAGGCATGTCATGGATACACAGTATAACTCGTCTACCGTACCTTCCCTCACACATCTCAATGCAGTCGAAGTTCTCAGTTCCTGCTTTTCCATAGAGTGATCTCCCTCCCAATGCCTTCATGTCGATGGCTCGTCCCCAATCGATAAGTCGAAGATTGCGAGCCACCAACAACTGAATACCAACGTAATCTCTTTATTACTCATCACGCGACATTTTTTCATTATTGCTTACTTAAATAAATATACCTCATCAATGGATGCATCCTCTTTGATCTTCTCGATAATCATCCAATTATCAGGCTTCGCATCCCCATGGACGATCTATGAAAGTAAGTGGTGAGGAGGGGGAGGGGGGGGGAGGGGAGACTCACATTGGCAGAGTGGACATCCTTCAGAACCTTGGCCATCTGCATTCCGAGATACACGACAATCGACCTGCAATCCATTCCCATTCTTCTGTTGGGACATCGAATGATGGCTACGAGAGAAAGATGGACCTGCTCTCTTACCAATGGGGGTCCATATTCGTGGTAGTTGTCTGAAGGAGAGTTCCCATGGGAAGATACTCAGACATAATGAGTGAACAATTCTGGTATATGAATGCATCCGTCACCTTAATCAGATCCTTTATCTCTCCACCCCTCCTTTCCTTTCTCACTTGCATTAGTGACTCCATCACAGTTTCATTCCTGACTCTCTTCCTCAATGCCTCCAGAATGTACACTTCCCATTCGCAAGAAGGAGTCTCGTACTGCAATGGAATGGAATGCACTCCCTCTACCCCCCCCCTCCCCCCTCTCCTCCCTCCATACCTTCATAGCCAACATCTCTTTCTTCTCATTGGAACAAAGGAACACTTTGGCGAATCCTCCCTCCCCAATAAGATGTTCGAGGGAGTAAATCTCTCCTCCCAATTCCATCTTCTGACCATTCTTTGGTTGTTTGATCGTTCCCTGAAAGTACATTCCTTCTTCCTTCCCTTCCCCTCTCTCCCCACAATCACTCACAGGTAGGTCGTGTCTGTTGACGGGAGTGCTGCATGCATTCATGATTGCTCCTCGGATCTGTAATCTCCCATCCATCCAATCACTCTTCTCCCTTCTCTTCTCACCTCTCTTTCCCATGGATTGATCTTCTCATCTCCTCCAATCTTCATGCAATTCATTTCCTTCGATAGAACAGCGTTGTCTATCTCTGGATTGGGAGCTCCTCCCTTGGGTCCGATTGAGGATCGAGCCTTGTCTCCCACCACACCACCTGAATGGTCTCTCTCTCTCTCTCCCTCCCTCCCACTCTCACCTCCGAATGATTTCCTCTTCCTCGCGAAGGCACTGCCTGCAGAGGAAGCGACGGGAGGAGGGGCACTCTTCTCTCCTTCTCCATCCTTATCAATGGCCGACAGATTCAGACTGTCTAGATCCAATCCTCCCTCCGATCCTTTCTCCATCCAGAAATCTCCAATTCTTTCTCAAGAGTGTCTCTCTCTCCTCTCCACTCACTTGGTTCCTCATTCTCCATATCGAATCCCTTAATAGCAGGAGTGGATGTGAGGAATCGATCTTGTTTTCCTCGATTGAATCCGGCCACCGTCGGCTCATTGTCTGAATGGAGAAGGGAAGCGTAGAGGGGAGGGGAGAGGGAGGCTTACCATCGAATGGATCATCGTCGAATGTGGAGGGAGAAGGGATAGGAGCAGGACGTGCAGATAGACCACGAGGACGAATGGGAGGAGGAGGCATCGGTCTGAATGGATCGAGTCACTCCCCCTCTCCCCTCCCCTCACTCACCGTTCCTCTTCCTTCTCTGCTTCTTCATCGAGGAAGATTTCGAATCCTTCCTTGGATGCGGAGGGAGTGACGGCAGAGACGGAGGTAGATGAAGGAGTCTCAACCATCACGTTCCTCGTCCCTTCCCTCCCCATTCACTCACTCTCTGTACATCATAAGTCGCATCACTCGGCTTGTCCATGGGGGAATTCACCACTTCTTCTACCTTCATCGTCTCAGAGAATGCATTCATCGCCTAAGAATATCCATCAACCATCCTCACTCTCAAACCATTCCCATGCCGTACCTTATTGTAGAAGTTGGAAGTGAATGATGTATGGGCGACTAGTGGAGAGGCAGCCGTCGATTCTGCAATTCAACCGTCGTCCAATCCTCCTCTCACCCTAACTCCATGCCTTGTTTCGGATGAAGAGGTTGTCGAGCGGGTGAATATATTCTCATCTTCTTCGACTCAATCTTCTCCTCCTTCTCCATTTCCACATCCATCTCTGGTTCCTCTTCGATTGGTTGCATCACAGTGATGTCCATATCAGCCAGATCCTCTGTCTTCGCCAGTCGATATTCCTCTGCTGAGATCCCTCGATATCCATCCTCCCGATCGATTTGGACTGCGCGCAGAGGATTCGCTGAGAGAAGAGGAGTGGTTAGAGGGATGAGATGAGAGATGGCATACTCTTGGAAATGAAGATGGGGGTCTTGGAAGAGGGAATGGGAGGAATGGGAACCGATGGAAGAGCTGCTCTCTCGAAGAATGCAACGGAACTACGACGACGACCTGAGAAGACGAGGGGAATAAAGGAGAGAACAGTGAGGGGAGGGGGGGGGGAGACTGACTCTTAGTCGAAGGAGCGAAGATATTCAACGTCCTCTCGTGCTCCTCATCATCAAACCATGATGAAATCTCGGGGAATTCGATCGAGGCTATTTCACTGCAACGAGAATTGTATTTCCACTGAGATTTTTATTTCTACTTTCCATCAACAATAATAATGAATTATTAGACTAATTAAACAAACTGACCTGAATGCAGAGTCAACATTACTTTTGGAAGAAATTCTCTGTCGTGCAAGTGTCCAGATATTCTTGAACTTCTTCTTGTCCTTTTTCGACGCTTCAGCCTCTGCCCACAGAATGTGGAATTTGAGCGAGTTCCTGTACACAAAACATAACTAGTCATATTCACTCATATAAGAAAAGTTCGCACTTGAAATATCCTCTCTGTTCAATTTGTTCGTAGATTCCTGATGCTCCCATGTTCTGCGAGACTCGAATCTGAAAAAGGGGAAAGTTAATTGAGAAATGTGCGGCTGTCTCACCAATACTTGGAAAATCCTCAAGACATGATCGTTTCCTCTGAATCTTCTGTCATCGTAGAATTTCTTTACAGCAAGCGAGCACATGGCTTTTACTTCAGAATGGCTAGTGGTGAACTGGTACATGCATTCGAGTTGTCTGAAATAATGAATTGGAAGAATAAAATGGGTGGGAAATCTCACGTGCATGCGAAGTTGATCGCTTGATTATCATCTGGCATTTTTAAAGCATTGCTGACGACGTCCTCGAATACTTTTTTATGAGAGGCCATTTTGCCTCGAGAGGCGTCTGAAATTAGCGATTGAAGTAGAAGGAAACAGACAAGAATTAGTTGCCCAATGCAGCAACATGAGTCGCTATGCTAGGTATTTAGGCTACTAACATTAAACTAATTAAAGAATACAATCAAAACGGCAAAATCAAGACAATTTTCGGATCGGACTAACAAGGATCATTCAAACAAAATATGGCGCCAATCCAAATACGGTAGTTCAAATGGAAACAGGTCAGATTTTCAATAGTATTATCACGCGTCTTCTGAGAGATTGCATGACCTTGAGGAACCAGGAGCCGAAAGTTTGAGCTTTGACTATGGCAATTTTTTGTTAGACTATATTGGCGACGAGAAATTTTCGAGTCACAATTATTTGTACCAAAACCGGGTTTTAGACATTTTCCGGCTCTGGGGCCGGCTATGTCATATCTCAGCTCCCTGACAAGCTAGGAGGCTGTACCCGGGCTCAAAAAATGCGGAAAAATATTCTGAACAACTTTGCTGTTGACAGCAAACCAATTGGAAAAATATTTCAATTTGAAAATTTTGAAAAACCATTTTCAGAATCAGAAAATAAATTCTACTGGTCGGGGGACCCCCCCATTCCTTGTAAGTGGGATGCAGATTCGGAATCCCCATACTTGTATTAGTTTGTGAAAAAATTGACCCGAGGGCCTAGGCCGTGAAAATCGACCTTCCGGACCCGAAAACCACCTCGGAATCACGATTTTTCTGAAAATATCAAAGTTTGAAGGCGCAGATATTTCCAATTTTAGCTTCAATATAGGTGAAATCGACTTAGAACATTTTATTTGGTAGTTAAAAACATAAATTGGATGTTTGGAACAAATCCGACGAAAAAATTTTTTTGACGAAATTTTCGATTTTCGGAGCAAAAACTCGAAAAAATGAAATTTAAAAAAAATTTAGCAATCGGTCTCAAACTTTCAGGAAACATTTTCCACATCCCATGACTTATTTTCCCATCGATTACACAAATATTGGAGATAAAATTGGAAAGATCTGCGCCTTCAAACCTTGATATTTTCAGAAAAATCGTGATTCCGAAGTGGTTTTCGAGTCCGGAAGGTCGATTTTCACGGCCTAGGCACTCGGGTCAATTTTTTTACAAACTAATACAAGTATGGGGATTCCGAATCTGCATCCCACTCACAAGGAATGGGGGGTCCCCGACCAGTAGAATTTATTTTCTGATTCTGAAAATGGTTTTTCAAAATTTTCGAATTGAAATATTTTTCCAATTGGTTTGCTGTCAACAGCAAAGTTGTTCAGAATATTTTTCCGCATTTTTTGAGCCCGGGTACAGCCTCCTAGCTTGTCAGGGAGCTGAGATATGACATAGCCGGCCCCAGAGCCGGAAAATGTCTAAAACCCGGTTTTGGTGCAAATAATTGTGACTCGAAAATTTCTCGTCGCCAATATAGTCTAACAAAAAATTGCCATAGTCTAAGCTCAAACTTTCGGCTCCTGGTTCCTCAAGGGAGGCGTTTTCCTGCAATCTCTCAGAAGACGCGTGTTATAGATTTTTAATTATACATTGTATTCAATAATTAATTTCAGATATGTTGTGAACAATTAAATAAATGACCATTACAAAATACAACTTCATCAGACAAACTATATGAGGATATTGTAGTATGCATTATAATGAATATCTAGCAGATAGATGGTATAATTTCATCTACACGACCAACAGATCAACAGAATACAACACATATTAGTAAACGCGTTATATATATACTTTGATTATACACAGAAAACTGAAACAAGAACAGCATCGAAGTGAGAATCAATAGTAAGAATTTTTTCAATGTCAATTATAACGAAATCTTGTAAAAAGCAGAAAATATTTAGTCTCCTGCATCTCCACAGTATTTTTTCTCCTTTATACTTTGATATCCGTTAGTAATGAGATCTGATATTCAAATCACTCAGTCTGATTTACTTTTCCCTCTTCTTCTTCTCCTCCATCCATTTACTATTTCTTCCGTCGCTCGAGTCGATTGGTCGTCTCCTCTCTTTACAAGTGGACACGTTACGACTACGACCAAGCATCCATTCATTCTGATACTCGAAGGTACGATACCCCACCAATACCCCTCGGATATCCAGCGGTTACCCTATTAATACTCCTTGGATGTCCACTGGGTACCCATCGATATTCACATGGATACCGTACTCTGTAACGTTGGATTTGGTTTCAGCTCAGAATGCCATTCATATTCGTTTCCCTTTCCTCATGGACAATTATCTTCCTCCATCTCTCAATTCCAATCCTTCTTCTAATCGGATGCAAAGGAGGCAAGAAGGGACCAAAGGGAGGAGCTCCTCCTAAGGGAGCCAATCCCGTCCCTCCTCCTGCTCCCCCTGTACCTGGATCTACCGTACCTCCCAAACCGGGAGCACCCGCTCCTCCCGGAGGGGCTGTTGCTGCACCTACCGTAGTGCAAGCACTTCCTCCCAAGAAAGAAGAAGAGAAGAAGGCTGATGAACCCAAGAAGGTACGGTAGGACTGAGAGGGAAGATCTCATGTAATCATTGAAGGAAGAAGAAAAGAAGGAAGACAAGAAAGAAGAGGAGAAGAAAGAAGAAGAAAAGAAAGACGAGAAGAAGGTACAGTAATCGAGTATAGCTTAAGTGGTACAGTAAACCATTTGAGGATGAGGAGAAGAAAGACGAAGAAAAAAAAGACGAGAAGAAAGAGGAAGAAAAGAAGGATGATGAAAAGAAGGATGAAAAGAAAGAGGAGGAGAAGAAAGAAGGAGATAAGGAGAAGGTACGGTAATAGGGACTATTTCGGAATAAATCAATCAATCTCAGAGTAAGAAGAGCAAGAAAGAAGAGAAGGAGAAATCAAAGAAGGACGAAGAAAAGGAGAAGGAAGTGAGAAAAGTATCGTAATCACTGTATAAAACAGCCATTCAGGGTGCATCGGCAGTTGGAAAAGTGAAGGAAGGAGAAGGAGAAAAGAAGGATGAAAAGAAGGAAGGGGAGGAAAAGAAGGAAGAAGAGAAGAAGAGTAAGAAGGAAGGAAAGGTAATGATAGATAGTTAGGATAATGAACAATTCTGAATATTCTTTAGTCGAAGAAAGAAGAGAAGAAGGATGGAGAGAAGAGTAAAAAGGAAGGAGAGAAGAGTAAGAAGGAAGGATCGAAGAAAGAAGGAAAGGTACGGTATGGATAATAAAGCATAGCTGAGATGAATTCTTTCAGTCAAAGAAAGAAGAAAAGAGCAAGAAGGAAGAGAAGAAGGAAGGTGAGAAGAGTAAGAAAGAAGAGAAGAAAGAAGGAGAGAAGAGTAAGAAAGAAGAAAAGAAGGTATCCAATTGTATCTAGAACGACGATCATCATTCATTATAGGATGAAAAGAAGGAAGGAGAGGGATCGAAGAAAGAGAAGAAGGAGGATGAAAAGAAGGAAGATGAGAAGAAAGAAGGATCGAAGAAGGAGAAGAAAGAAGAAGAAAAGAAGGATGGAGAGAAGAAAGAAGAAGAAAAGAAGGATGGAGAGAAGAAAGAAGAGAAGAAGGTCGTTGTTAATGGAAGATGAATAGAAGAGTGAATTTATTGCAGGACGGAGACGAGAAGAAAGAGGGAGAAGGGGAGAAGAAAGATGGAGAAAAGAAGGAAGAAGGAGAGAAGAAAGAGGACAAGAAGGTACTGTATCAAATAAAGAATGAAAATCAATATTCATTCAAGGATGGAGAGAAAACAGAGGCGAAACCAACAGAGATCAATACAGTGGAAGCGAAGAAACCTGAGGGAGGTGGGATACTGTAGATACCGTACTCTAGAGAGGAATATCTATTATAGACAAGAAGGTATTCACAATCGAACCATTGGATGTCAAATGGGAGAAGGCAAAGGGAGAGAAGAATATCAAGGTATGGAGTACTCTCTTCTTCATTCCTCTCAATATCTCACTTCAGTTGACCAATAATAGCACCGATCGTCAAGCTATCAAGATGAAATGCTCTGACAATGCCCTCTACCGTATCACTCCTGTATTCACATTCCTCGAGGCAGGAAAGTCAATCGATATCAAGGTAGATCAGGGACGAGTACTGTACTTACGGAGATACTGTAATGTAGGTGGAGAGACTGAACGAAACAGTGAAAGAGGACAAGGCAGTGTGCATGGTAGCAAAGTGTGGTGCCACGGATACGGTAAGTGTGCCTTCCACAACTACCGTAATCTAGATCGTTGCAGGACCCAGCCCCCATCTTCAAGTCTGTGCCTGTGGAACAACAACAGAAATACACCATTCCATTCACGGTGTCTGCATAGAACGAAGAATATTGAGAGAGATAAGACTGGTGACCTCTATCGACCTCTCTAGAGTACTCCTATTCTATGATAAAGGAACACCATCAACACTAACTAGTAGTTCTTGTTCTGATAAAGTAAATAATGTTGATTATGTTGGGAATACGGGTAAGATACATCCATGTGAGAAAAATACCGTTACTTCATTATTAGAGATAAGATCGTTTGAATAAAACAGAATTTATACGACACATCCACTTACAAACAAGAGAAGGGTCTAATTAGCATTAGCAGCTGCTTTCTCAGAAGCAGTCAATTTAGCGATGAGAAGATCCACTCTATTTCTCTCCTGAATCGCATTTTTATTGGATTCTTTCCGAGTACAAATGCCCACCGTATCCGCATCCTCTCCTAGATTCTCTTGATACTCTGCGAGAACAGGAATAAGATGCTTAGTCAGTCTTTCTTCTCCACTCTTCATTTTCAGAAGTTTGATAGCTCTCATCCGAGCAGAATTCATGTGCACACACACTTCAGCCAATACCAAGACGACATTCTGTAATTGCACTCTTCAGTCTCTCCTCTCCTCTTCCTTCTCACCTGCAGAGTGTACAATCCAGCATCCATCTTATCCAGATAGTACACTTCTACATCTTCCTCCTCCTTCTGCTTACTCTCCCATCTCTGCACTCGTTCTCTGTACTTGAGCATCAATTCAACTGCTCGATCCACCTTCAATTCACTCGTTATTCCTTGTCCCCTTCTTTGCCCCCTCCCCCATCACCTTCTCATGTTCATGCTCCGTGAATTTCTGCATGATTCTTACTCTGGATGCATCTTCACACGATCTCATGAGAGACGAGAGGATCTGTAAGGGAAGGATTATCCTCCGTTCTCCTCTACTTTCAACTGCAGGAGTCGAATATCCCATCAAAACATTTTCAAACTATTTGTTGCCTTTTGCAAGTGATGTCTTGTCAAAGTGGTGTGCTTTTCAATAACATCATCTTGGTGGTATAATGTTATTGAAAAGCTCTTTCTAAATGGTATGCTAATGTCATTCTTTGCTCTCCCTTCTCTCTCTCCCCCACTCACGGCAACAACATGNAAGAAGGCTGATGAACCCAAGAAGGTACGGTAGGACTGGGAGGGAAGATCTCATGTAATCATTGAAGGAAGAAGAAAAGAAGGAAGACAAGAAAGAAGAGGAGAAGAAAGAGGAAGAAAAGAAAGATGAAAAGAAGGTACAGTAATCGAGTATAGCTTAAGTGGTACAGTAAACCATTTGAGGATGAGGAGAAGAAAGACGAAGAAAAAAAAGATGAGAAGAAAGAGGAAGAAAAGAAGGATGATGAAAAGAAGGATGAAAAGAAAGAGGAGGAGAAGAAAGAAGGAGATAAGGAGAAGGTACGATAATAGGGACTGTTTCGGAAAAAATCAATCAATCTCAGAGTAAGAAGAGCAAGAAAGAAGAGAAGGAGAAATCAAAGAAGGACGAAGAAAAGGAGAAGGAAGTGAGAAAAGTATCGTAATCACTGTATAAAAGAGCCATTCAGGGTGCATCGGCAGTTGGAAAAGTGAAGGAAGGAGAAGGAGAAAAGAAGGATGAAAAGAAGGAAGGAGAGGAAAAGAAGGAAGAAGAGAAGAAGAGTAAGAAGGAAGGAAAGGTAATGATAGATAGTTAAAATAATGAACAATTCTGAATATTCTTTAGTCGAAGAAAGAAGAAAAGAAGGATGGAGAGAAGAGTAAAAAGGAAGGAGAGAAGAGTAAGAAGGAAGGATCGAAGAAAGAAGGAAAGGTACGGTATGGATAATAAAGCATGTCTGAGATGAATTCTTTCAGTCAAAGAAAGAAGAAAAGAGCAAGAAGGAAGAGAAGAAAGAAGGTGAGAAGAGTAAGAAAGAAGAGAAGAAAGAAGGAGAGAAGAGTAAGAAAGAAGAAAAGAAGGTATCCAATTGTATCTAGAACGACGATCATCATTCATTATAGGATGAAAAGAAGGAAGGAGAGGGTTCGAAGAAAGAGAAGAAGGAGGATGAAAAGAAGGAAGATGAGAAGAAAGAAGGATCGAAGAAGGAGAAGAAAGAAGAAGAAAAGAAGGATGGAGAGAAGAAAGAAGAAGAAAAGAAGGATGGAGAGAAGAAAGAAGAGAAGAAGGTCGTTATTAATGAAAGATAAATAGAAGAGTGAATTTATTGCAGGAAGGAGACGAGAAGAAAGAGGGAGAAGGAGAGAAGAAAGATGGAGAAAAGAAGGAAGAAGGAGAGAAGAAAGAGGACAAGAAGGTACTGTATCAAATAAAGAATGAAAATCAATATTCATTCAAGGATGGAGAGAAAACAGAAGCGAAACCAACAGAGATCAATACAGTGGAAGCGAAGAAACCTGAGGGAGGTGGGATACTGTAGATACCGTACTCTCGACAGGAATATCTATTATAGACAAGAAGGTATTCACAATCGAACCATTGGATGTCAAATGGGAGAAGGCAAAGGGAGAGAAGAATATCAAGGTATGGAGTACTCTACTTCTTTTCTCTCAATATCTCACTTCAGTTGACCAATAATAGCACCGATCGTCAAGCTATCAAGATGAAATGCTCTGACAACGCCCTCTACCGTATCACTCCTGTATTCACATTCCTCGAGGCAGGAAAGTCAATCGATATCAAGGTAGATCAGGGACGAGTACTGTACTTACGGAGATACTGTAATGTAGGTGGAGAGACTGAACGAAACAGTGAAAGAGGACAAGGCAGTGTGCATGGTAGCAAAGTGTGGTGCCACGGATACGGTAAGTGTGCCTTCCACAACTACCGTAATCTAGATCGTTGCAGGACCCAGCCCCCATCTTCAAGTCTGTGCCTGTGGAACAACAACAGAAATACACCATTCCATTCACGGTGTCTGCATAGAATGAAGAATATTGAGAGATAAGACTGGTGACCTCTATCGACCTCTCTAGAGTACTCCTATTCTATGATAAAGGAACACCATCAACACTAACTAGTAGTTCTTGTTCTGATAAAGTAAATAATGTAGATTATGTTGGGAATACGGGTAAGATACATCCATGTGAGAAAAATACCGTTACTTCATTATTAGAGATAAGATCGTTTGAATAAAACAGAATTTATACGACACATCCACTTACAAACAAGAGAAGGGTCTAATTAGCATTAGCAGCTGCTTTCTCGGAAGCAGTCAATTTAGCGATGAGAAGATCCACTCTATTTCTCTCCTGAATCGCATTTTTATTGGATTCTTTCCGAGTACAAATGCCCACCGTATCCGCATCCTCTCCTAGATTCTCTTGATACTCTGCGAGAACAGGAATAAGATGCTTAGTCAGTCTTTCTTCTCCACTCTTCATTTTCAGAAGTTTGATAGCTCTCATCCGAGCAGAATTCATGTGCACACACACTTCAGCTAATACCAAGACGACATTCTGTAATTGCACTCTTCAGTCTCTCCTCTCCTCTTCCTTCTCACCTGCAGAGTGTACAATCCAGCATCCATCTTATCCAGATAGTACACTTCTACATCTTCCTCCTCCTTCTGCTTACTCTCCCATCTCTGCACTCGTTCTCTGTACTTGAGCATCAATTCGACTGCTCGATCCACCTTCAATTCACTCATTATTCCCTCCCTCTTCCCTCCCCCTCCCCCCTCACCTTCTCATGTTCATGCTCCGTGAATTTCTGCATGATTCTTACTCTGGATGCATCTTCACACGATCTCATGAGAGACGAGAGGATCTGTAAGGGAAGGATTATCCTCCGTTCCCCTCTACTTTCCACTGCAGGAGTCGAATATCCCATCAAAACATTTTCAAACTATTTGTTGCCTTTTGCAAGTGATGTCTTGTCAAAGTGGTGTGCTTTTCAATAACATCATCTTGGTGGTATAATGTTATTGAAAAGCTCTTTCTAAATGGTATGCTAATGTCATTCTTTGCTCTCCCTTCTCTCTCTCCCCCACTCACGGCAACAACATG
>LS586705.1:116402-127718 GCA_900490775.1 Pristionchus maxplancki
GATACCAGAGTGCACGACTGTGGCACGCCTTCCAGGTTTCTCCCCCCTCCCCTCCCCTCCTCCGTCTCTCGATGGATGAATATGTCAGGAAGTATTCAATATGATGCCTCTTGCTGGTCTCATCGCCAATCGAATTCTGTGTATGCATGGAGGTCTCTCTCCCAAACTGAAGAGTCTCGACCAGGTCCCTCTCTCCTTCCTTTTCCCCTATCCCCTCTTCCATTCAGCTCCGTGCCATCACTCGTCCTTGTGATCCTCCTAATCCCTCTCTACACATTGATCTCCTCTGGGCGGATCCCGACACGAGCGTCTCTGTATCGTACTCCTACAGTATCTCAACTAATCGATAACTGGACAGGGTTGGCACAACAATACTCGAGGAGTCTCGTACATCTTCGGTCCTAATGTAGTGGCTGATGCGTGTGCCGAACTCGATATCGATCTGGTCGCTCGAGCTCATCAGGCACATTGAATACAGTACACCACCCTCACACTACAGTATGCTACAGGTAGTGCAAGATGGATACGAGTTCTTCGCCAATCGCAAACTGGTGACAATCTTCTCGGCCCCTCACTATTGTGGGCAATTCGACAATGCGGCGGCCATTATGAATGTGGACGAGAATCTCGTTTGCTCGTTTGTGGTGAGGAGAAGATAGAAGGAGGAACTGTCTGATATCACACCCATTCAGATACTTCGACCTGTGATACCCAAGAAGGGAGGAAACCGCAAGTGAAAGTCAAAGTGTGCATAAGAAAAGTTAGCAACGCCGTGCACTAACCATATCGAATAAAGCACGATCGGTTACAAATAAATACCTTGATGAGATTGAGAGCAGCTCCCACAATATCACTGTTCTCGTGGGAGAGAAGACCCACCAGGAGATTGGGGCCTGAAACAAACATTTAAAGAAACAAAAACCGAGATATAACGATACCTTTGAGTTGAATGAATAGATCGAAAAGATCTGGCTCTGCAGGAAGACAATGTAGCTCTTGAATTGCAGTGTTCAACTCTAGTTCACTGTCCATGAACTTCTGAGGGTCATCACCATGCTTCACTCGCATCTCGCGATTCCGCAGCCATCTTTTTTCCAACTGAAACAATGATTCGCACATAAAACAGCAAAAAATAAATACCTGGGATGTGAGTTTCTTGAGAAGTCCTTCATCAATTTGCTGAATTTCCTCTTGACTTCCTTCTAGCGCTGCTAGCATGGAAGCTGCATCGACAGGAGCATCGATGGCGCTGGTGGGAACGTCCTCTTGACGAAACCGCTTCACTGGTGGCTGAATCAAACTACGGGTTACACAAAATATTGGATCATGGTAACGAAAATGACACACCCCGTCACGAGAAGCTCGAAGAATTTCAGATACATCGATTGTCGACATCTAAAAAGAATAATATTTACAAAAGAGTTAAGCTCGAGAAAATGAAATGGGGGGGGGGGGGGCTCACGAAGAAACATTTTACCGTTATTCGCAATTAATTGCAATTGACTCGCGAATATTCGTGATTTGAAAAAATACATGAGATACATTGATCTGTATGAGATCCTAGAGAAAAAAACGATACGGCGAAAGTCGATAATGGAAAAGCTTCCTGAATTTAAATTTTTCGAATTTCGAAAAAATGTTGCGTGTAAGTAGTCGTGTGTGCACACCACAGAAAACTAGACTACGGTATCCTTGCTCAAAAACCATTCAGTTGCGAGTTTTGTTTGTTTGCTTCGATTTTCTTCTCTTGTGTGGTTCAGTGCCAATCAAGGCATCACGAGTACCCTCGACCCTCTGCTCTTTACGTGATTTCTATGTTCTCTCGTCGTGCCACTTGTCCCGTTCCTCTCCTTCTGCCGCGTCTCTCTTCCTCTCTTTCTTTTTCTCTCTAACACGCAAGAGGCTTATTTTGAAGGGGATGCAATCGAGCCGGGGCGGGGTTAACTCCATTCGTTCAGTGTTCAACTTCAGTGCAAGAAGAATGGCATCGGCTAACCAGAAGGTCTGATTATATCGATTTTACTTCGTAGTATCTACCTTTGTTTACTTGAAGCGGCGAGAAAGATATCTCGCAGCTTTGTCAATTGCACGTTCTGTGAACGTGCGGCTACTGAAGATGTAAACCTATGAGATCAAAAGCAGAATTGGGAATTATCTAGGGCAATTTGATATTGCAGATCATGAATATGGGTTCGCTTAATCCCCAGGTGAAGACCATGGAATACGCCGTTCGCGGGCCCATTGTGATCAGGTTACAAATTTTCTAGACATGAGGTCGGATACTAAAGGTTAAGAGCTGTGGAACTCGAGAAGGAACTGGCCCATGGAGCTTCGAAGCCATTCAAATCAGTCATCAAGGCCAATATTGGAGATGCCCATGCGATGGGACAGAAACCAATCACTTTTATTCGACAGGTATTATTCCATTATTTTCCATTTATCGGCATTAATCGCAAGTTGTCTAAGGGCTGCAGATAAGGATTGTTATCACTGCAGGTTCTTGGTGCAGTTGCCAATCCCGCTCTTCTCTCTTCCCCTGATCTCCCTTCCGACGTCAAGAATCGTGCTGAGACTATTCTGGGAGGGTGCGGGGGCAAGTCTGTGGGTGCCTATTCTCAGTCGACGGGAGTCGATGTTATCAGAAAGCACGTTGCTGAGTTCATCCAGGTATATTTCCCATCACTTTCCATCTTCTAGTTCGAATAGTCGTATTCACTGTTATACTTGCAGAGACGCGATGGTGGAGCTTCCGTCGATCCTGAGAATATAATTCTATCTGGAGGAGCATCCGAATCCATCAGGTATCCCGGAGAGTAATACGTCATTGTAACAGTTGTACTTAAGAAACGTAATGAAGCTGTTCATCAATCGTACTGGTGGACGGAAGGTGGGATTCATGGTGCCCATTCCTCAGTATCCCCTCTACTCGGCAACCATCGAAGAGTTCGGACTAGGACAGGTACTCTATCTGAATAGTATGCTCGTCAATGAGTAAATGATGAGTGATGAAGAATGAATTGTAGGTTGGATATTTCCTGAACGAGGAGAATAAATGGGGATTGGATGAGGCCGAACTGGAGAGATCTTATAACGAGAGTCTCAAGGAGTTCGACACTAAGGTCATCGTCATTATCAACCCTGGAAATCCCACGGGACAGGTACCATTTTATAATGTATATTTATGTGTCTTAATGAGCATTATATATATATGTATATATATATATATATATATATAATATGTGATCATATCCACAATTGTTGTGTTGCCCTATGTGATTGTGCGATGAGAAATGGGCGTGATTGGAGGTTCTTCCTCGTGAGAACATCGAGATGATCATCAAATTCGCCAAGAAACACAATCTCTTCATTATGGCTGATGAGGTATTTAGTTTGTTCTCTTACCATTTCTCTCGAGTATTCTGCTAGATTAAATATAATTTATACCCATGTTAAGGTGTATCAAGACAATGTGTATGCAGAGGGATCTCAGTTCCATTCATTCAAGAAGGTCCTCATGAGCATGGGAGCACCCTATGACAAGTATCTTTTAAAAAGTTTTTTTTTCTGGTGAAATTTGTTCTATCAGTTATTGTTGTGCTCATTTGAATGGAAGTGTGTAATTTGCGAGGTTTTAGGATGGAATTGGCATCGTTCCACTCCGTCTCGAAGGGATACATGGGAGAGTGCGGATTGAGAGGAGGATACGTCGAATTCGCCAATCTAGACCCTGATGTGGGATATTTCACTCTATTGGCAGTGGCTCATGAGAATGATTGGAGACATGTGACATGTACATAGTATTTCATGAGAATGGAACTAGTTTCAACAATTGGGAGGTTATTCACGGTAGAACGAATTAGATGATACCTGGAAGAGGAAGTGAATGGAGTTATGGGATTTTTCAGGTGTTTGTGATGTTCAAAAAGATGATCTCAGCCAAGCTGTGCTCTACCGTACTCGGACAGGTCTGCAGATTAATTGTTTCTATGTTCCGTTATTTGATATAATTGTAGGCAGTGATCGACACAGTGGTGAATGGTCCTAAGGAGGGAGAGCCCTCTTATGTCCAGTGGAAGATGGAGAAGGATGCCGTTCTCGCTTCCCTCAAGGAGAGAGCTGTGCTGGTGGAACAGGCGTATGGATCCATCGAGGGAATCACTTGCAATCCCGTCCAGGTACTGTGATCAGTGGGGGGAAGGAAGGAAGAACGGTCAATTGAAGGGTGCGATGTACGCCTTCCCCCAGATTCATCTGCCTGAGAAGGCAATCAAGGCTGCCAAGGCACTCAACCAGGTCTGTCCCATATCCATTTTTAATTGTTGAGAATATGAATAATAAGGGCTATTATAAGTTCATTTATCTAAATTATTCATATTAAGGAGCCCGATTTCTTCTATGCGATGAAATTGCTCGAGTCCACGGGAGTCTGCATTGTCCCTGGAAGTGGATTCTGCCAGAAGCCAGGCACTTATCACTTCAGGTATCGCGATCCTCCATATTCAATGAATCGCTCATCTTGAGTTGTCCACTGTCTTCTCATAAACGAATTCAATATAATTGCAGAACGACGATTCTTCCTCAGCCTGAATTGATGCGTGACATGCTCACGAGATTCAAGTCCTTCCACGAGAAGTTCATCGCCGAGTACAAATAAGTGTACGGTAGCCAATCGATCGGGTCCACGAGTACGGTAGACCGACCCCTGATTGATTTTTCCTTTTAGACGACAGTTGTTTCCCCGTGTATGTAAGCTATTGCCAAACAAATGCTTTTACGATAGATTCACTTCTGTTATGACCCTACTTGTAGTAATAAAGCTATTACCTCAACAATATTGGCAAAGGAGTGAATGCCGTTTGTTTCGGAATGAATACCACATGGAAAGGGGGAGTGGAGAAGATGAATAGGAACTTATAGAATGTCTGACGAAGAGAAAGGAGACGCGAGTGATGAATATCTCGCCCAGATTTACCAGGTTCACTCTAACTTGAGTGTTGATCTTGAAGAATGCTTCGATTGTAGCGTAAAGAGTGTATCCTATGGGGATCAATCTACGAGAAGAATCTTATTGATCTGGAGAATCGACTGGCTGGAATCTGTGATCCAGGATGCACTCCATTCCATGAACATGAAATGAGCTTCTCTCTCAAAACAAGTGCTACTCCTGATGTCACACTCAGGTGAACGAGGAATTTGATTGAACTGAGGGGGATGACGTCTATCGGGTTGAATGTAATAGAAGGGTGTGTAGTTTCTGTGGTGATATGATTATTGCATGACAGTAGACGACGGAAACTGATAGGAAACACAAAAGAAACACACGTGTTTGGTCTTGATTCGAGTACGAACATTGATTAATATCTTTGATGAAGATATGAATCAATTGCAGATTACGACGCAAATTCCACACTGAGACAACGTCAAGCAATCAATGGAGATTCAGGTAGACAGATGATAAACGAGTATTGGAAGATTGGGATACTTGAGATACGTCGGTCGTCCCGAACCCGATCCGAATTGTCCCGTCGTGGTGAGGAAAGTGATTGATAGTGTGGCCCACTCTCAGAATATGATGGAATTCGTGAAGACACTCGGTAGGTCACTCGATTATTGATTAGGAATGAATGGAATGGATTGAGGTCTTCGATTGGACTACGAGTACATGGCCAAGGGGAAGGTGTGGACTTGTGGAGCCATTAAGGTAGAAGGAAATGAAATTGAAAGTGATCACCCATTTAATCTCATTCCAGATCGTAGTCAGTAGTCTGAAGAGGACGAAACAACCAGGGAAATATGAAGTAGAGAATCTCGAGAAGATATCTGATTCGTATCTCATCGAATTGAGTGTGACTATCAATGATGCAGTCGACTACCATCCAATCGCCAAACAACTCAAAGCCTTTTCTTCCCAATTATCCCCTCTAGTTGAACTGCAAAAAGTTGATTATTGGGTGAAATAAGGCAGAATAATTACCTCGTTGATTATGTAATAAGCGTCGTTCATAAAATTTGGCTTTTCAATTTTCGAAAGTTTCGAAAATGATTTCGAACCAAGTAGAATTACTTTCGTATCAACTGAGACGAAGTTATATTAATGCTCGTATTCTTGTTTGTTGAAAACTTTCAGGTCTTTTTTTTACAATTGTATCTCTTGTTTTACACACTTCTAAAACTTGTATTACAAATAGTATAATAAAATATTTATTATTAGTTTTATTATTTGTTTTTAGTTAGCCAGTTAACTGTTTGATCTCAGTCTAAATACCATTTTCCAAATTGTGAAATTAAATTATTTAATTTCATTCAGAATGTGTGGTGAGAGCGATGATGAATTCTTTGTGAAGGAAGAAGAAGAAGAAGTAAATGAAGAGGGAGTGAAGGGAGAAGATGGGAATGAAAGAGTGAAGATCGAAGTGAAAGAGGAAGAAGGGAAAGAAGGAAAGAGAAAGATCAGAGTGGCTGTGGCTGGATGTGTACATGGAGAAATCGATAAGGTCATCAATACAGTAGAAGAAGGAGTGTTACTGTATCCGTTTAGGTGTATCGAACAATGGAGCAATTGGAGAAGGATGGGAAGGGGAAGTTCGATCTGCTGCTCTGTTGTGGAGACTTCCAAGTCAGTCGAGAAATTCAAGAAGTGATTGTATAGAAAATTAAGGCAACTCGTAACTACGGTGATCTCCATCACATGCATGTCCCAGAGAAGTACCGTAGTCTTGAGACATTTTATCAGTATTACTCTCAAGCTAAGGTAATGAATCTATGTCATATGAGGAAATAATAATTTTTCCTCTCAGAAAGCCCCCGTTCTCACTATTTTCATTGGAGGAAATCACGAAGCGAGTGGGTACATGTGTGAATTGCCCAATGGAGGATGGGTGAGTGAAGTGATCTTTGATCTCTCTCAATTGCATCTCTTTAGGTAGCTCCTAATATCTATTATATGGGACACTCAAATGTAGTCAGATACGGTGGATTGAGAATAGGAGGATTGAGTGGAATATACAAGAGTGGAGATTATTATAAGGGTAATATCTCTTTCTCTCGTACTCCCATGGTAGAGTATATTCATTCTTCTCAGGTCGATTTGAGTGTCCTCCTTTCCCCATGGGATCAGTCGTCTCTGCCTACCATGTACGCTTACTCGATGTATTCAGGTACGTTCATTTTAGTCCAATACTCCACTATATCTCTATTCATAATTGAAGTGATCTCTTATTAAAGATGTAAGCAACTCTCTTCAATGGATATCTTCCTCTCTCACGATTGGCCGACTGGAATATGGGACTATGGAGATAAGGATTGGCTATTGAGGAAGAAGAAACACTTCACTAGTGATATCAATTCGGGAACGATGGGAAATCCAGGAGCGAGAGAAATATTGATGGTGAGGATGAAAATATACATTGTATTCAATTAATTATGATGCCACTCTTCGTTCTCATTCATTGGATCATTATAGAAACTTCGTCCTCAGTATTGGTTCTCAGCTCATATGCACATTGGATTCCCTGCTCTAGTGGAACATCAGAAGAAGGACGGGGAGGAGGAGGACAGAGTTACTCGATTCCTCTCCCTCGATAAACCATTGCCTGGCAGACACTTCCTACAGGTACTCCCTCCTCCTCTCTCTCTCTCCATTCAATCTCTCTTCCCTTTGAGTCTCTTGATCTGTGGGTTGATGAGAATGCAGATCTTTCTCTCTCTTACGATGAGGAATGGCTAGCTATACTCAAGAGTACCGACTCTCTCGTTAGTACGAGGAGTGAGGTACGGTACATATCCGATTAGCAATTAATGAATTATATTTTTATAGAAAATGTATCTTCCTTCTAAGACAAATAAGACTGAGCGATACGATTTCCAACCAACTGAGGTTCGTCAGTTATTCTATTGTTCGTCATCTACTAAGTAATTCCTAATTCAGGAGGAGCTTTCATGTATTCGATCTCTGAAGGAAGATCTTCACATTCCCTTCAACTTCCAACCTACCGCCCCTCCATTGATAAAGGATGACGAGGAAGCGAAGAGAGCTCCTCCTAGTTTCTACTACAGGTATGGAATGAGGAATACGGTAGATTGAATATTGTTTCCCTTGAGGAATCCGCAGTCAACTGAATTCTGTTCGTGGTTGGGAATACGTGATGTGAACGAGATATTGGCCAGTGCTTCGAGTGATGTCGCCACTCCACATTATCAGATTGAGATGAGTAGAGAAGGAATGAAGGAAGTGGAACAAGATAGAGAGAAGGTAAGAGGGGGGAAGAGAGGAATGGGGGTAATCAAGGAAATGGACAGTTCGGTGATGAGGACTTCATCATTGATAAAGGGACGGAAGAGGAAGAGGAAGAGAGAGGAGAGGGAGTGGAAGAGACAGAGGAAGGGGTAGGAGGGTGAGTAGAGGATCATCTACTCTCCATCTATTCAATTCCTTTGAGTGACGGTAATGGATTGGGAGATTGGGTACCTCCATCGATCGAGAGTAATCAAGAGAAGGAAGAAGGAGAGGAGACCATACAATTTAAAAGGAGAAAAGTTGTTTTCGATCCCGAGGAGTGATTCCACACTGCGACCCTTTCTGCTCGTCATTCATTGTTTCACAATAAATGTTTTCTCGTTATCCATTGTTTCGATGTTTCCATGCTGATAAATAATTTAATATGTTGTGTCAATGCGTATGGAGCATCTTCTAAATGGTGTGAGTATCGGAATGGAGAGAGGTAGATCAGTAAGAGCCCTCTCTCCCATCTAATCGATCGATCCCTCTTCCCATCGATGACTCCTTCCCTCTCCCTCCCTTTCCTTCTCTTTCTACCTTCTCGAGATGGTCTTCGGTGAGTCTTTCCATCCCTATCCCTCTGCATCCGTCCCCGTGATCCTTCTCGATCGATATTTCTACCGTACTCTCAGGTTGTCTTCGTCGTTGTGGGATGAATTCAAGTGACGACGATCTCGTTCCATACGAGAAGGCAGCACCTCGTGAGATTCCTCGATTCGAATCTCCTCTTTCTCCTCCCATTCAAATGGCTCCTCCTCACTTCTCCCCATGCACTCACACTCCACACAGGAAGATCACGTGAGTCCACCCATCTATCGTCCATTTCTTCTCTCTTTCAGTCTCATGGATCATAATGACTCCTTCGTCCCACTTCTCTGCTCTACCAAGGTAATCCCATTCCCTTGATCTATCCTTCCATTCCTCCTTCAGATCGCTGGTTCCACTGGTCATCATCGATCGATTTCTCTTCTAGGCGGAGAGGGGTCCTTCCACGATATGCTCCTCCATGTGAGTACTGTAGTCTCTCCTTCGTATCGATCGATTGCAGGACCGTTGTCGATCTCTCAACCATCTGGACGATCGGCCATCGGATGGGAGACTGCTGAGACACGATCACTACAGTACTGAGAAGGTACCGTACTCCTCGCTGATCGATAACTGATTTTCCTTTAGTTCATGTCCACTTCCACAATAGTGATGGTGGATCCATCGAAGATCGCGGGAGATCGAACGAGAGAAGTGAGTGATCTACCATGATTATCGATTAGAATATGGGAGTTGCAGACTAAGGAAGATTCCGTTCGAGGGTCTACTCCTATTCCATTGGAACCAGTGATCTCTGTGACTAGAGGACCTCTTCGGACCTCGACTAGAGGAATGGTAAGAATGGAGGAAGGAAGGAGAGAGACGAAGAGATTGTAGATGATTCCATCGAGAGAAGAGACAGAAGAAGAGATTATCGAAGAAGTGGTCAATCGACTTGTATCGATGACTGTGATGAATGAAGAGAGGAAGGAGAAGGTGAGTAGACCCCCCCCCTCCCCCCTCTCTCTCGACTCTTTCTCAGGAGGAGGGAGATCGATGTGCACTCGGAGTTCTTATGGAAGAGTTGGTGAAGAATCTTGAGAAAATAAAAGAAGGAGAAGTGAGTCAATTCATTAATTGAGATCTAGTGCATTTCTTGGTTTGAGGGATCGGATTGGAGAGAGACTCCTCTTCTCAATGAGACTCAAACTCTTTCTCCTATCCCAGAAGAGAGAAAATGGACTGTATATGAAGATGAAGAAGCGAAGAGTGTTCCTATTAGGTGAGGAGGAGAGGAAGAGTGGAATCTGTAGGGAGGAGGGAGGGACCCAGCGAGTCTGACCTGTCTTCCCTCTCACTTATTGAATCAATTGCAGCAGCACACCTCTCGTCCGTCTCTCTTCTAAACGGAGAAATAAACTGAAGGTTTGATCTTTGATCCCTCGTTCTCTGTTATTGATCTTTGATCTCTCTTAGTATCGTGAAGAAATCTCTCCCCCTTTCGTCGAGCGACCTCTCTGTCTCAAAACTCCCCAAGAACAGAAATTGGTTCAAGAAATGGCGACTCCCAAACAAGAAGAGAGAATAGATGCTACTCTTTAGTAAGTCCTTCTCTTCATCCTCTCTCTCTATCATCAATCCTTGCAGTCATGCCCCTATCCGTACAGTGTACCCTCGTATTCCTCTTCGTTCCATTGCTAATATTCGAACGGGAGTGACTATCAATGGGGATCAAGTCCATTTCATCCGAGACTGAATCCATTCTCCGCTCCTTTTCTCATATTCGTGTACCAATGCAATTGTTTTAAATTGTGCCATTTCATTTCTTTCGTAGGCTAAGAGGGTAGATGCCCGTTTTATCTGTACAATGAATAGAATGTATAAAAAGTAATTTGAGAATGTGTGATGTCTGTGATGCAATTGGTGTCTATCCGATGCAATATACTCATTACCTCCCTTCAATTTCTCTCCTCTTCTTTTCCCCTCGAAAGAGAAGGGAATCCATCGTCCTCTTTATACATGTATCTCCTCATTCCATTACTTATGCACCTCTTCTCTTCTCTTTCCCACTCTTCATCCATTACTCTTCCAACTACTCCATCTTATGAGTTGTCTACTTCTTTCTCTCACAATTCCATTCTCATAGCTTCTTTCAACTTATTCAGTGATTGCTTCTTAGAAGATTCACTTGATTCACATTCGCTCTTTCTCATTTTTCAAAAAAGTGAAGAAAAATGCATCTCGCAAGCAACGAATCGTTCTCCTGATTTCACAATAGATCGTTCTAATTCTTCATCGTAAGGAACAAAGCGTAACTCTGGTGTGCGCCCACAAGTTGAAATCAAGCGCGTTTTGAGAGCCCACAAGTTGAAATCAAGCTTGATGGCAACTTGTGGGCTCCTCTGATCTCTCTATTTCTCATAGTCTCTCGCTTTGTTTCTTTCTCTGACTCTCTCGCTTGGTCACCCAAGTTGAAATCAACTTGATTTCAACTTGTGGGAAATCCAAAAAAG
>LS586786.1:5135-28696 GCA_900490775.1 Pristionchus maxplancki
AACTCTGCATCCCCTCTTCCACCACTTGTGCCAACTCCATCGGAGGTACGTTCCTTTGTGCTCTCCTTGGATTATCTAACAATAATTCCGATCATTCTTCCTTTTCAGAATGCATCGAAGGAACGTGTCTTTCCGGATTCGCTTGCCACAATGGAAAGTGCTGCGCTGATTCCACCTACGATGGCGTGAATGAACCCATCGGAGCTTGCGTTGCCGGTCTCTGCCCTTCTGGATTCTCGTGCAAGAATCAACTCTGCATTCCTTCGTCCTCTTTTCTGTGAGCATCATGTTTGTAACAAGTGATTCATTTTATCGGATATTTGATAAACATCAATTCATATTTGGTTGCAGTCAACGTCAATAACCAATAGTGAGAAAACAACAGAATCAAGATAACAGCAACTAATGGACGATGTCCTCGAGAACCGCCCGCAGTCTCTGCTCGGTACTGCCCATTGCCTCCTCTTCATTCTCATGGTTGATCACGGCATTCTGCAGCAGCTGCAGGGCTGCGTGTCGCATCGCGCGGCGGTAAGATTGCATCAGCTGCAAAGTTTGACGTTACAAAAATAATTATAAAAATACCTCCCTGGGCCTCTTTGCTCACCTGTGCTTCGGATACCTCGAGCGGAAACTCGTTCTTGAAGCGCTGACTTCGCTTCTGCATCGCGGTTAGGTAATAACGCAGAATCTCGCGTTCATGAGCTCTTCTAAAAGAAATTCCCACTGAGTTTTGAAAGTTTGAATATCACCTGTCGTGCGGCTCCATGTTCATCGCGACTGCAGAAGCGACGTCGAGCAGCGCGTTTCCTGCAACAAAAGTTACGCATTCCAACTCTGAATTTCATCACGGTAAAATGGAAAATCTGCCAACTCACCCACGGTGCCTTCTTGCCAATCGATCACAGCGAGCAGTCGTATCTTCTCTGGGATAGCGAACTTTTCAGTATTTCATGATCATGACATGCAATGCGTCGAAAATATTCGTTACATCCGTCCTACCTTGCCCCTTTGTACCCGCCGTGTTCTCCTCCGCACAGAACAGGAGGTTGTTCGTCCACAAGTCGGCGTGCACCAGCGACTGCGGCAGATCTGAATACATGTCGATGCACAACATTTGAGTTGCTAGTTAGTAACAGTCAACCGAACTCCTCCCCTCTTACACAGGAGTCTGGAGCAGGTGTCTTGCGTTTCGGAGCCCTCCCCCCCCCCCCCTTAGCCGACACAATGGTTGTGGTCAGACACTCACCGCCTTCTACCCTGTCGTGCTGGAGCGCGCGCAGCTGCTCGGGAAGCGCCCACTCTGTCAGAGCCCTGTGCATTCAAAATATGAACGTGACTCCGCGGGCAGAACGTGCCGAAGCAAGTCACGAAGCATCACTCGCCTCTTCCACTCGTCCCTCATCCACGGCCTGTCCTTCATAGCCGCGATGTAGTTGGTGGCGGACTCGCAAGAAACGTCGAACAGCCGAGTCTTCGGAAGCACAGCAAGCTGTAAAGAATGATTCTTTGAGTGCATCCAGAAAAAAGAGATTAGCGATTATTCAGATGAAAAAAATGAACCTCGACTGCACTGCAGTGATACGCCGACTGGTAAGCGACAATTCCGTCGACAACGGAGAGAATCTGAAGGCGAATGACTGGCAATGCAACCTTCGCCCGCTGATCGACTCACCGTGTCAAGTGAGGCTCCCTTCGTCGAGAAATCAACGAGAATCGCTTTCGGCGAGAGGTCCTCCATCACAATCAGACCCTGGGATGATGGGTGTGAAAACAGCGTCTGAACGAGGTGAAAAGAACCGGTTTCGTGCTTTCGCATCGGGTTCCGCCGTAGAAGCGGGCGATTTTGCCGAAGTCGCTGAGGTGCTGGGAGAGCGCCGCTTCCGAGATGCTCTTCTGCAATTTGCACCGATTTCTATAGTCAAAGATGAATTCAAGACGTAAAAACAGTCTAAAATGGCACACCTGCATCCACTCGTACACTTGAAGCTCGCGATCGTGCTGTTCGGCAATTAGCACTTCGAGGGGTCCTGAATAGCAGTAAAATTTACTTTTGACCATTCATAATATCAAGAAAATTGTGAAAATCATGCCTGCTCGATCTTCCGGCATGCCGTATTGCTGCATCATATCGTCCACTCGCCGAGCAGGATCGGTGATCTGCAATATCGACGTGATGTAGCCTACAACGGCGCCCAGGAAGACCAGTTGAACTCATTCTTGTGATAAATAATTAACAAGATCAGGGTTAAAAAAAGATCAGGGGATATGCACCTTGACTGCGTATCGCCGCCCGCCGACGCGCACCGACCAGAGGTACGAGCAATAGCCCATACCGACGCCTAGGGGGGAGCAGGTCAGAGGATCCTGGAAGCAATGAACTGAAATAGAGTTACGAGTTAATGTTTATTGTGGTAGTAAGTGTGAACTTTTTTCAAAAATTTATTGAGTCGCCTTGAATCCGTCATGTGTGCACCGCTCACCTCGATGCTCACTGGCTCCCCTGCTCTTTTGAGTATCTCGATGATATTGTCCTTGTAGTTGTCGATCATGACTGAACGGAAAGAAGAGGATCCCGGATGACACTGAATAAACAACAAGGTAGCTCTTACAAGCGAACGAGCGACAAAAAGCAGATGCATTTTAAAAACAGAACACTTCGAAAAAAGCGTCGCTTTCCATTGCATGCTCTTTCGCCCTGACGGTTGTTGCGAGGCGGTGCTCTATTGCACAACGAATCGCAATTTCCCAGCACACTCCGTTTCGTTGCACTCTTCCGCGTGTTCTGTGCAAATTGTGTGTGCGCGCGTAACAATGTGTAGCCGGTAATTCGCCTGGAGAGATCGAGCTTTGCGATCACGAAACAATCATTTGCCGATCATATTTATCCGAATGGTTGAAAAACTTCAACTCGATGAACTGGTCAAAGAATCGCGAGTAGCAATGCGGATTGATCGATGATACGAGATTACTGCAAAAATGTAAATTATTCCGTCAAAGTAAACCATTTCTTAGGCGCAATGATCCCGAAAATTAGATTGAGCCCGAAATGCATCGGAATCGAGCTGTATGAGGAGAGAAAGAGGCTAGTGCAAGATGTACTTGGCTGTTAGAAAACAATTAAATTGAAACATGAATCAGAATAATTGTACCTGATATATTGGAAATTCAGAATACTTTGGAGATCTTCTCTGGAATGAGAAGAGAACTGAGGACGGTTCGGGATGTGATCAGAGCGAGTTGTAGAGTGCTAGTATACTACGACTAGACTGCCTTTTATGGATAAATGTGTTTACTTGAATTACTTCTGCTGTCTTTCGCCTTGCGATGATGTGTGGAATGTATCACAATGGGCAACAAAATCGAGTTCTTCAAAAACTGGATCAAACGTCGACAAAAATCGGGCGTAAGAGAGGAGTTGTGGCGGTTTTGGCACGATATATGAAATGTAATTTGTTGAGGACTCAAATAATATATGTGTGTGTGTATGTATGTGTTCTATATTTACCGAGTCGCCAATATTTTTAACATCATCATTGGTCTCATGAAAATATCTCGTTAGTACTAATGACGCAGTCATCATTCAACAACAAACTTATCGTAGAGAAGGACGCTACATCACTGTGATCATCTTACAACTGGGTAAACGAAGTCTCTGCACCATTTTCCCAATTTCCATTAATCATATTTTCTCATGCGTATTTTTCACACGAATTGCCCATCCAGTGCCCATAATATCAATTACAATTTGCACTGTATATTTTCTTGAATATTCCCACAAAATGCAATTATCCTACATAAATGGTGAGATCAGATAGAGAGGGCAAAGAGGCAGGATTAACAGGTTCCTCTTCCCTCCTCCGTCCGTTCTCGCTCGCGAACCCCGAGAAGAGTCCGTTTCTATAGTTATCATCCGAGGTTGTGTGCGCGATTATCTCGATGCTGATCGACGACTTGCACATTGGCATCATCTGCGCGATCGATGCCCTTGCCGTGCTCGTCAACTTCCTCTACATCTGGATCATCAAGACGAAGTGCGGGATTTGGTTACTTTGCATCGTCCGCACAATGATTCGCCTCCTCCTTTGCTTCCCATATGACAAGGCCGTATATGCATTCTTTCCCCAGTTTCTCATCCAAATCATCTCAGAACCCCCAAACATCTGTCGTCGTACGCTCGTCTCTTGCTCAATATCGCCCTGGTCGACTTGTTCTCGTCGATGTGCAACGGGCTAGGAATCGCCAGGTACGGGCTCTGTTGGACAGTTGAACAGAACATTTCAAGTAGAGTGCGAACTACGGGTAATAGTCGCTTCATTTTGCGCGCTCTCTCGCCCGATCGACCGGTGAGAGAGTGCGCAGAATGAAGAGACGATTACCCGTATTTCGCACTCTAATTTCTAGGCTTGAAACTGTCGCCGGCTGCATGGTGTTCGTACACAACGGTCCGTGCACGCTGCTAGGCGAGCAATGGTGCCATCTGGCTCTCGGTAACCCAGCTCTTCATTACTGCCTTGACTCCTGTCCACTTCAGTTGGCCACGTTGATTTGAGTGCATTCTCCGTACAACTTCTGCTGGTTTCCTTCATATTCCGCCTTTGGTCGGCTCGCAACGATGCGATAGTCGATCAGCGAACTGTCAGCCGCCGACTTGCCGTTGCTTCGGGATGTCTATCAGCATACTATGCGCTGAGCACCGTATGCCGAAACGGCTTGTGTACATTCAACTAATATTCTATTACAGCTGCTCTGCTTTCTGTCGGTCACGTACGAAGTTGCCGGTTTTCAATTCGACTCTACGATCAGCGTGTTCGATTTCTCTGGGGGCGTCACCGACCACTTGCTCCCACGATTCTCCATATTCTCGCTGATCTTCACAGTAGTCATCGGGTTCGGCGTCATCTTCAACGTGCAGCGACGGTTGTCAGTCAGACTGCAAACACTGGCGAGTTCGGCGCACAGGGAAATATGTCAACGATTTTAGACTTATCTGTAGACTTTCAAAGTCGCCCCTGACGTCGCCCCTTGTTTGACCAAAGTCGACCTGCTTTAGAATTTAGAAGTCGTAGACTTATTTCCTTGTGAGGAGTCAGTCGCGTTCAATGGTGTGTTCCCATTGCAGAGCGGGCCCGACCGCCACAGCCACAACCAGATATACCGGTCACTGACGGCGCAGGTGAGAGCAAGCTTGAATTATAGGTCTTTCCTTCCCGCCAAAGTGGGATTTTCACCCCTGATTATTGCTGCGGGTTGCTCAGTGCAAAAAAATTGCAGATGCTTCTGCCGCTCGCTTACAATATCGGCGTGATACTCTGGCTACTGGACGCGCTCGAATTTGTGCACTCGCCAATACTGCAACGAACAATTTACATGGTGAGTGCGAACAGAAGATGCGTCCTCCTCTTGCGACTGTCAGCATGCCGCATAAGGTGTTCAATGGTGATCATTTTGAGCAAATCCATATCTCACCCATTGAAAACTACTGAAAAAGTGAAAAGAAGTGTAATCAAACATTTGTTTTAGTCAACCCGTTTCTGTCTGCACCTTTTGCTCCTTTCGTGTGAAAGTTTCAATGCATTGTATTTTCGCATCGGGTTGTTGGGAATCATCATTTCAGTCTCTCACTCATCCGTTGCTAGAAAAAAAGAGAAATTGAACAAGAGAAAAAGACACTTTTTCAGACAACGAGTCTCTTCCCGCTATGCTCACCCATAATCAACATGTACTACATTGCGCCATACAGAAAGTATGTAATGTGAATATTTTCTATGACATATATTCCGTTATGTATCACTACAGATATCTGGAAAGTATCTGTTTGAGTGGCAGTAGAGTTGTTCATGTCGAAACAACGTTGGCTGCATCAAGGAAGTGAAGGCTTTGGAGATGAAATATTGTTGCTGTTCGCGTCCTTGTTGTTCTTCTCAAAGGCTATATTTTTGAGCAATATTCTAGTCATGTGAAAACTGAAAAATAATAAATCTTGTCTTCATATCACGCGTGTCACCATTGCGTGTGCCGTGTAGCAATTTGCGGCCGGTTAGTCGCCTGGAGAGATGGAACTTTGCGATCCCGAAAAAATCGTTTGCCGATCATATTTATCCGAATGGTGGGATAAAATCAACTCGATGAAGTGGTCTTGAAAGAATCGTGAGGATTGGCCTCTTCTCGCTGCGTAGCAATGCGGATTGATCGATGATACGAGAATACTGCAAAAATGTAAACAATGGAAAGCAGAGAAAACGATTTCTTACGCGCAAATATGCCGAAGAACAAATTTAGTGCGAAATGCATCGGAATCGAGATATAGGAAGAGAGAAAGAGTATGGTGCCGGAGGCAAGTGGCTGGAAGAAAAATAGTTCTAAAACATGAGACATGAATACCTGATGTATTTTCGAAATGCAGAATACTTGGGAGATCTTCTCTGGAATGAGCAGAGAGCAGAGGACGGTTCGGGAGGTGATCAGCGCGCAATCTGCCATGCCGAGCAGGACGGCGATGAGAATGGAGATTTGCATGCTGAAATATGGAATTAAGCCCAATCCGAGTAGCTAGAGAATGTGTAGAATGACGAGACCGTTATACCAAACATGGAAGTGTCGTCATTGTCACCCTAGTGATATCAGTGGAAGTTGAACGACTCTAGCCGAGCAGCAAGATAGTGTGCAGAGCTACAAATACGCAAAGAGGCACCTCGGCTCCAGCCACAAAGTAGCTGCATCAGTGGGAGTGTGAGATGCATCGAATGGCGTGGAGAGAAGGGCGAGTACCATTGCCGTGAAGAAGAGCAGCGTTCCTGCATTTTTCCATTCAACCTTCATTTTTTACATTGTGATCGCCCATCTTACCAATAGTCATCGTAGTCATCTTGGCAAAGCTTCGAATGTACTTGGAAGCAACGGCAACTATGGCGCCCACTGAAATAATCGTATCTCCGAGTAAAATACATTTCAAACTAATCAAAATGGTACACAACTCACTCAACGCTTCTCCCACTCCTAAGCCAATAATGAAGTACGCTTGGAGATTGTCGTGTTCCGACAACATCTTCGAGTAGATTAGCGTAGCTGGGTAGATGGACATCCAGAATGCTGAGGTTTCTTGATTATTTTCGAAAATAAATATGAAATCACATGTCGCAAGGCCGAGGAACATGAACACGGGCGCAGACAGGAGCATTCTGCTCTCTGTCATCGTGGAGAGAACTGATTCTGAAATGATACAGTTTCTAATGACGCCAGAATCACTGATATCTACGTGAAAATGGTCAAATAGCCCAGATTTTTATGCTTAGTCTAGAGCTTTCTCATGAATCATCAGGAGTGCTCACTGAGTTGCGTGCTCAGCCGAATCCTCTGCGTCGGGTCGTTAACGGCTGCCAGCGATTTCTCGACCGCTCGAGTGGGCATCAGCGCGAAAATGATGTTGGCGACGATCCCAAGGGCGGCGAAGGCGCCATACATTAATCTCAAAATCGATTTGTTGTTCAGTTATTTAGCTGTAGTTATTTAGTAGTACCGAATCTCGGCGTCCGAGTACTGTCGGTAGCTCATTCCGGATGCTAAAGAGGTCGCATTCGTGAGCTCCAATACAGTGTCCGATCGATGGGAAGTGAGCAGAACGGAGAGCCCGCCGAAGATCAAACTGAGAATCAATTCTGATGATTTTAACTGATTTTTGTATGAATAACCCGCTGGTCGCCAGAGAGTACGAGAGGGCAGAGTTCCTGCCTATCGTTCGCGCCGTTGAGTGCTCCGTCGTGTATGCGCCGACGCCCGATTGGAACACTGCAATGGCTTTTGCTGCATTTCAGATTCACGGCGGAAAAAGATCACACTCGTGCTAAAACGAAGATAATTTGACCGGTTTCGCTAGACGATTCGTCCAGAATAATGCACTACAATGTACGACTTACACACATGCCCTATGCCCGTGCCCGCCGCAGTCAGATAATATGGAATGTAGTGCACGTAAAGAAAGGAGACGACGTTGAGGGTGAACAGTGTGGAGCCGAGCAGGATCGAGCGCTGAAATACTTACTAATTTTCTGTTTCAGCCTCGTCGATCACCCTAGTCGATCGAATTTGCGGAACAACGAAGCCAACCTTCGATCCCAACACTCCAAGCGTCCACGGCGCTGTCATGGAAAAGAGCATGAGGAAGACAGTGCAGACGGCAGCTCTGAAAAGATTTTAATTGATTCCCGTTACTTTTTGGAATAGAAAATTGCAAAAAAAAGCTTTCGATTTGAGCACAAGGCGCTTTGAGTGACGTAGTGAACTCACCCATTATACCCGGCATGTAAGTCGATCCTGTCCGGGGATCTATCGTGAACTGAGTGCAGCACCGGCTCGGCGATGGTCAATTGCGTGTCGAAACCTGCGAAATTGTTGTGGTTTTATCGAACATTTGCATCATCTAGAGCGTACCCGTAAACAAGCAGAAGTTGCCGAATCCTAGCATTACTGCGCACAGAAGATCGTATGCGGACTCCTTCATTTTGATGGCACAAATTTCATGAGATTCACCGTCTTTTATCCACAAACTTGTCACGGTTAGCATACATTAGGGAACAGAAGGTATACTAATACCATGATGACGCTTTTTTTCTCACCTCGATCGAAAGAGCGTCAAAACGTATGCAGTCGGAAAAGGGGATGATAGTGACAGACGGGTATAATCGTATTATTGTTGATGATTTGAGCGATCAAACTTGAATGAATTGTGACAACTTCTAGCCGTTTTGACAATTTTGTAGTTGCCTCATATCGCTTCATCTGTATGCCATCTTTTTTCTTATCACACTGTACCGCTCCATTTTTCAAGCACATATCGCTTCAAAACAGTTCATTTTCTGTCTTGTTTTTTTCGTTGAATGGTTACTCTTGCACGCCATATTTTTTAGTGTTCTGATTACTCAATCTCAAATGTTTCCAGAATATTATCTTGTGGTGTTGTTTACACATGCACTCCTTTCCCTGGTATCAGGTTATGAACGCTCCGACTAGTCGCCGGCACATGACTCCGCCCTTACTTTGCTGGTCACTGTTCATTTGACACGCCAATTGTTTTCCCCCTTTTCTCGTTTCTGAAATGGCCACCACAATGGAAGCCTTGACGCGAACACAGGTCTGTACATTTTTCTTACGTTGAATATTTACGTTGAATTGGGCTCTCCAAATTGTGCCAAAATCAATTTTTTTTTGTTCAGCGAGAGCACGCCGTCCGACTACCGTCCGTCGCCCTCATGCGGCGGCTGCACGGCCTGTGTCTGCAGCTCTTCCTCGCCATTCTTCTGGTGATCGGCGATCGACATAATACCTTTGCTAATTCTGCGGAAAAGGCGAGCGAGCCAAAGATTGCCACAGCAAAGGTACGAAATTATGAAAAAAAAACTTTTTTTTTTCGATTTCTTGTGAGAAACTGCGGCCTGTTTCAGTAAAAATGAAGAAAAATTACAGATCTGCCGGCATAGGACGACCCTCTATCCCAAAGTACACATGCACCGAACAATTTTTCGAGAAAATCGGCAGATATTGGCAACAATCGTTGAAGAATAGTGGTCTCAAGGTTACCGTTGAGTTTGATTTTTGATTTCACAATCACGTGTTTCCCTCTGCCGGTACTAGGCGTGATTGCAAAAACAACCTTTGCTCACAATCATTCGACCGTTCGCCTCAACATTGAACTTTGCCCCACCGGACACGTGAATCGCGTTATATCTAGTATTTGCACGTCGGCAGTAGAACACTGAACGATCTCAACGATGTAATCATGTCATCCTCGTGTTGTTAACGGTTCATGCATGTTTCATAAAGCATAAATTTTTTCCCATTCACGAATTACATACAGAGTTGGTGTTCGTTAAAAAGAGCTTTTTGGATGCAATAAGCAAAGTTGCTTGTTCAGAGATAAACCCCGTACTCAAGCTTCTCACACTTCTCACCCAGCTTTGGGTACCCATAATTGTTTATCATTGTCTTCTTCTCCCTATCACGTGTATTTGTGTTGGCAATTCGCGCGGCACTTTGACCTCGTTTCACCGCGGCGCCGTTCGTACAGAACAAATAGATGGGGACAGAAGAAACCGAAAACGTATGTTGAAAATTGGAGAGACTAGAACAAAATATTATCTCGTTTAAAGCTGAGCAGTTTTGAGTTTCTGATTACTGCAACAGCTTTGAACAATTTGTAAGACACACTTTATCGCGATCGTCGCGCGAACAATCTGCTTGAAGAGTGGAACGGCGGCAGAACTTCATTGAATCTCACGCGATGGAACAGAGAGGCTAAGGCTTCGAGATATAGACGATTTCTCACTATGACGACGTAGCAATTCGCCAGAGACGAGCACGCGAAGATGCACTCGATGAGCGCCGACAGCACTGGAATGGGCGTGATTAATGTTCTGACTCTCTCCATTTCGCACACTCTCTCGCTTCTCTAACCGGCAAGAGAGCATTGCGAAATGGGAGAGTCAGACTATTGCTCAATGGCGTGGAATTCGGGTTGTGGGGGTCATCGTTGGTTCGAGGAATAGTTCAAATGCGGATCGAAAACAAGAACGCACTCTGCGTGTCATCGTAGACGGTGTCCCGTTGCGCGATAGCAGAGAATGCGACCACCGGAAGAGCCAGAAACACCAATAAGACGGCAAACTGCAACATGGCGATTTCCGAGATTCTCAGAAAACGTGTTTGTCGTCTAGATGAGATTGGCAAAATTACGAAGAACTCTTGTGCTCCTGCCTCGTGCAATTTATGGAGATGGTTTATAAACCGCCGTCCTGCCCACCTGAATAACAACAGTTTGTGCGTGGCGCACGTGCACTCTCTCGTGCGCCAACTGCAGTCCGCGCACCCGTCGCCCGGCCCTGCAATGAACAGCGAATTATCATGAATGATCATCGATGATCTTTGATCTGCTGTACTGAGTGAAAGATCAATTTGCACAGCTATTTGGCCCATGTTTTGAGTACCTCAAGATGTACCAAAAGCAACTCTTTCCTCGGAAGTCACATTTTGCCCTGTCCGGACTGTGTTCGCCTCTTGGGCAAACGGCTTTATAGAAAAGAAAAGGAAACCCATCCTCTCGCCTGAGATCCCGCAAAACGAAGTGCGAAGAAGGGCCCTCCTACACCCTATCTTCTCATCGCTGACGACAGTCGTCGGATTCAAGCAAACAATTCGATCAAATGGTAGCAACTAGAATTTCGAAAAAAGTGGTAACCGTCTCTTCATTTTGCGCGCTCTCTCGCCCTGTCGACCGACGAGAGAATGAAGAGACGATTACTCGTATTTCGCAACATCCGGCTCACCGCAGCACGAGCAGCAGCATGTGAGAGAAGGGCAGGAAGACGAGCGCGCAGCCAGCCGGAATGAGGATGAAGGCGCCGATCAGGGTGAATTGGAGAGCGACGGGCGCCCGACCGCCGTCGAACAGATACCAGTTGAGCCCGCGCTCGCGCCATCTCAGTTGGGGATAGCTCTGATTTCATGAATTTTACAAATTGACTTCCGGCTTTCTTACGCTTTCCAGCACGTCAATTTGCCCTTGCCTGTCCGAATAGGCGCACAGCCAGCAGCCAACCGAGGCACTTTGGAAGATGAGAAGAACGAGGAGGTACGAGACTGTAATTATCGCTCGAAAATGATCGTTTTGAAAAGATAACCTCACATTTTCTAGCTCGATCGCTCATCTTGAACCAGGAAGCGTCAAAACTCAGCATTTGCTGTCGAGCAATTACGAGCATTCCGAAGCCAGCGAACATGGCCGTTGATAAAACGGCAAAAATAACCTGGAACCAACTTCAGTTCCTTTGTTGGTGATTGAACTTGCCAGAAGGAATTGATATGGAACAAGTCCGCTGAGGATGCCCATGCAGTAGCCGGCACCTAAAAAGATTAGCTGTTATTTTAATCATTTGATGTTTACCTGCTCGAGAATAGGCGAAAGGAAGGAAACACACCGTAAAGAAAAAGTTTTGCGCCATACAGGAGAGCTGACGAGAAAAATAAAGTTCTCGACTCGACAATTGGATTTCATACCTGCAGACCGACCGTGAGCCATAGTACTTCTCTATCGAGCATTGCGCCCTTCCAAATAACGATAACCAGTGTGATCAAATTGACCACGAACGAAATCGATCCGACGGAATAGAAGAAGAAAATCATCATCGACTCAACGAGTGGCGAAATATCGGATGGATTTGGCATTGAATTCCGGGTATTTTCCGTAAGTAATGTCGTCGAATTCAAGCAACTGCTACACCCGCAATCACAATTAGATCGTAGCGCAACGCGCAATTACCTGGTTCCTTGTTCAAGTTTTCCAATCGTGCACGTTCCAAAAGGAAAGTCGAAAGATCAAAAGTGCGAAAATGAGCACGACATCACTCGTAAAATCGCGTTTAAAATCAGAACAGAGATTCAACGGAGATTCGGTTGGTAGACTTGCTCGAGAATAGAAAGAGAGAAGGATGAAAGTGGAAAGGTAGACTAGGAAGCCCCACTACAAGTCTAGCGAAGTTTGTACTCCCTGGCCGAGGAGAATAGACTCTTGTAGAGTTCTCAATGAAAAACAGTCGGTCTTCTCCTGATCATTCAAATTACATCACACTGAAAATATCTCAACTTCAGTCAGTGTCAATGCATCGATTGTTGCTGATTTTCTCCCCTGCAGAGCTTATTGCTTGGAAATAATGTTATTCGAACTGTCCGACAACTTTATCCCGTTCGTCGCATGAACAATCTGCTTGAAGAATGCGTGGACGGCAGGAATTCATTGTGTCGCACACGATGAAAAAGGGAGTAGATTGCTTCGAGGTATCGTCTATTCCTCGCAATAACCACGTAGCAATTCGCCAGTGACGAGCAGGCGAACAAGCACTCGGCAAGAACCATTACGACTGCAAATATCACCGTTTCAGGCACATTGGGCAACATCGTATTTCATCACCTTGCGAGTCGGCATAAACATCGTCCCGCATCGCGATGGCGGACGACGCGAGCACCGGTACAGTCAGAAACAGCACAAGGACGGCGAACTGCGCAAATCGAGCAATAAATATTCCCAAAAAAAGCCAATAAACCTGAACGAGCACGGTTTGCGCGTTGCGCATGTGCACTTTGTTGTGCAGTTGCTGCACTCCACGCATCCGTCTTCCCGCTCTCAATCGATACACGCATCAAACGATAAACACGGCCGCTCACCTCAGCACGGCCGCAAGCATATGGCAAAACGGCACGAAAACGAGCGCGCAGCCGACGGGTATGAAAAGAAGGAGACCGTACGTGGTGAGTCGCAAAACGACCAGTTCTGAGGCGAAGTCGAACAGATACCAATTGAGCCGCCGCTCCGGCCATTTCAGCTGGGGATAGAACTGAACGAATCAAATTGGGTTTGTTCCCGAGTTCCGGGTCATGCATTTTCGAGCAAGAACTGTTGCCTCTGTCTGTCCGAATACGCACACAGCCAGCAACCAACGGAACCGCCTTGAAAGAAGAGCAGCACGAGCAAGTACGACACTGAAATTGAAATATTTTCTAAAAAAATTAAATCTGGCCTCACATTTCCTCACCCGATCGCTCATCTTGAGCACGGACCCATCAAGAATTAGCATTTGCTGTCGAGCAATCACTAGAATTCCGAACCCAGAGAACATGAGCATTGACAAAACGAAGAAAATGACCTGAACGCAATTTCGGTTACTTTCTCATTGATCAAACATGCCCCGAGGTCTTGATATGGCACCAGTCCACTGAGAATGCCCATGCAGTAGCCGCCGCCTGCGTAATGAACTCATACGCAAATCTTCGAAGTAATTAATTTCAATAATTTTAAAATGCTCACCTGCTCGAGAATAATAGAAAGGAAGGAAGCACACCGTGAAGAACAGGTTGTGAACCAAACAGGAAATCTGAAGGCAAATTCACTAAATCTGAAAAAAAGATTTTAGTATTAACCTGCAAACCCACAGTGAGCCATCGTATCTCTCTATCGAGGACTGAGCCCTTCCAAATGATAACTGATATCGTGACTGAATTGACCACGAAGGAGATCGATCCAATGGAATAGAAGAAGCAAATCATCATTGATTCAACCATGGGCGAAATGTCGGACGGAGTCGACATTTTGAGTGCTTTTCGTAGGCAACGGATTCTAGCAACTGCCGCACCCATAATCACGATTGGATTGGCGCGCAACGCGCAATTACCTGACAAACAGTGTTTCCTTGTTCAAGTTTTCCGATCGTGCAGGTTCAAAACTCAAATTCGAAAGATCAAAACGAAAAAAAACTTAATATATAAGCGGATCAATAGACTAATTTCCGAACAACGTGATTCCGAGATTCCAATTTGCGATTCTGAGAGCGCTGTGTGCATATTTCGTTGCTTGCATCTCCAAAACACAGCAGGTGCTTGGCTGATCATACATTAAACCAGACGGAGCATATCTCAATGCTAAGCGCTGTTTATCCTCCGAAATATCTTTGATACCCTCGCTTGAAGTGCTTCCTCTTCGATATCGCTCCGACTTGCAGACGAAAATAAAGCTGAAAAGAGCCATGCAGGGATTCTTTCAAATCCGCACAATTTGCGAAATTGCCGGATCACAGAGTTCCTTTTTTCGCAAAATTTAGCTACCGTATTCGTCCCCGACACGATAAAAAGATGGCAGCCAATAAAGGCAGAATTCCGCATTCGATATCCAGGTGATGGGATGCGCATCGTGCAACTATTTGGAAACAACTAGCTTCTCCAAGCGTTTATTTGGTGAATGATGTTTAGTACACTTTGAGATGCTTTAGACCGGAGATGCAAAAGAGAAAGAAGGGCTGCAAGCATGAAGAACGAAACATTGGACTGCAGTTGTATTAGTATTGAGTAAACGAAGTCTCATCGCTTCACACAGCATTGCATCTATCTCCGTAGCAGCAGCAGAAGGTACTCGGTACTCGCGACCGGCCGAGCATACCCGTTTCGTGCACTGACTCCGCATTGCCACCTGCAATCAGACAATTAGCGAGTCGAGTCTGGAAATGGGCTCGGAACTGTTCGAGTTATGGAGCACCAAGATAAATGAATTGCCCTTAGAATTTCTTTTTTTAAACAAAAATTTTTCTTGAGCGCTTCAATAGTAATTCGTACAGACCAACCTCCTGATTCGAGTGCTGCATGACTTTGGATCCATTGAAGATAGTGAAGCAACCGACGGAGCGAGGGCCGAACTGGAATCGAAATTGTCCTAATATTTTGAGCGATTAGACTGAGCAAGTAGCCAGTTTGTAGCAAAAATAAACAGACTCCAGGGGTCATGGAGCACGATTCAGTTGTTGCGTGTTGTTCGAATTTTGTCGAGACCATGCAAAATGTGGTTGGAACGCCCTCCTCATTCAGGAAGATGAGGTCTTCAGCGCTGCAAGAACATAATGAAATAGCGTAATTGAGCTGCAAAATTGCTGTAATACGGGTAATTGTTTCAACATATTGAGAGAGTACACTGAATGAAGAGACGATTACCTGCATTTCGCTCACTAACAATTTAGCACTCACAGAAGCTCAGCGGAAAGTTCGCTCATGATGGCGTCGGAGAGGGTGACAGAAGAGAGTGCAGCCAATGCGAGATAGAGCGAGTGCATCTCAGAAGAAGAATAGTATTAAACGAGGTGAAAAAATGAAAAATTAAGAAAATATCAATCCTAGAATTCGAGACTGTACAAGGCGGAGCATCGATTTTCCAATCAATTTATACTCGAGGTTGGGAGGGTCTAGACTGTCAGTAGGGCGGAGCCAGTCTGTGATTGGCGCTTTAGATTTCCACTAATTATAAATATCGTGCGGAAGATTTTCGACTAAAATTGTAGAAACAATCAAAATGCAAAATGAAGAAAACATGCGTACAAGCTCCCATTTGCCAGAATTGGACTGTCAAACACCTTCAAATACAAAAACTTAACAAGTTGGAGTCCTGTACTGTCCCGTGTGTATCGTGGATTATCATTCAAAATTTTAAGACGATTTTAAAAGAATTTACAAACAAAAAATTAGGAATTCATCAATAAAAGAAAATGGTAACGAAATAAAATCAGCCAGATATAACAAAAAAAACCCCCTATCTCTTTTTCTCTCTCTCTCTCTCTTCTCCCTCTTTTTTGGCAATTTCCTTTTTACTGATGACTGATGAGAATGAAATAGAAGTTAGTTTTGAGAACGTGTCATGCTGTGCTTCACGATTGCATGCCGATAATAATCAAATAAGCAATGAAAAAATGTTTGAAAAAGACAGTGAACTTCGACAATTGGCTGTTTCGTAATATATTTATGACAAAAAAATTATTCAAGCTATAGCGTGCAAGGGGTTTTCTGTTGCAGTTCATCGTGAATCAGAAACACAGTTATCCGTACCTCTTGGCATAGATACATACGATAGCATCGCCCTAGGCATAACAGAAAGCAAGAGAAAATTACAAAAAAATGTGTCCGAAATGTCGATTTGGCCCTGTAGCGCTGCTGCGAAGCCCAGGAGCAGTTTTGGGGAGATTTTTTCTGCAGCCACTTGCTCAGGAGACGGATTAGAATGCAAGTCTTCTGGATTTTCGATGGTAAACAAGAACCGATAACAAGAACGGCTGCGTCTAGTATGCAGAAATGAGAGAAATGGAGGGACATAGGGAATTCCAGAGTTGAGACAGACCTGTGCTCGAAAAGGGATAAGTGAAGCTCATCCGTGTTTGATTCTTAAAATGTGCGAGATGTGCGGTTACCTTCATGATCAAAAAGAAGCCACGAATAGAGCTGTCTGACCGCTGGTATGTACCCATTTTGGTGTTCCTTGAAGATCGGAAAGTCTAATTGACCTGCTGGATTAATTTTTTTTTAACATTCTTTAATCTGGCTTCTAGTCTTTTCTTTACAACTTTCACAAATCGAAGGCATAACTGATGTTGTTTCATTTATGGAAACACATCGGCATCACATTTATTCGGCGATCTTTGTTCGAGAAGATCTCTGCTACAAAACAATTTGATAAATTAGCTGCTGACGAGAGGAAAAGTGGAAAGGTTGCACAAATCAGCACAAACGAGAAAGAGCGCACTGCATTGGGTTCGCTCAAGTTCTCTCGACCAGCGCGCCTTTCACTCTTCCCGTCCTTTCCACTCGTTGAATGTCCCGACCCTGCCTCATCTGTACCGCGCCCACTACCTACGCGCATGCTGGCGTGGATGCTTGCAGGTTGGTTCATATTTAACTTGTGTCAAAAATTTTTATCTAAATATAAATGCAGATCATGTGCCGATTTCTACCGTCGATCAATGCTCGCCGGACGCACATTTCCGTGTAGGAAAGGCGATGGGCAGTGCACTGTCAATCAAAGTGAGTGATTGAAATGGTTTCTCTCTTTTCGCTCGAGCGGCCGAGAAAACATATCGAATGAAGAGACGCGTATTTTAGATTAATATTGAATTTCTAAATTTAGAGGACCGCCACAACTGTCGTGGCTGTCGCTTCGCACGGTGCGCCGCGCTCGGAATGAAGCTGGATTTGAAAGAAAAGAACAAATCAGGAGTGAATGGCTCATCGTTGATCGAGGAGGGCCTTTCGTAAGCAATTTCTACTTATTTTTTGTGTGCCTTCATATTCATTTCAGGCCACAGGGTGCACAAGACTCGACAGAGCGTGCACAGCATCCGACGACATTTCACGAACCGGTGTGATTTTCAGCCTAAAAGAGGGTTTTCAGGGCCGGTGACTATTCACGCTTGTCTCTCTCTCTCTCTCTTGTACGAATGGAAACACAGAGAGAGGAGGCGGACAGATCACAGAGTTCACCACATCACCTGTAGAGAGAGAAAGAGAGCGCAAGGGTGCGCAGCCAAACAAGCAGTGGTGAGAGAGATGACAGAAAGGAAAGAGACAGCAAAGATAGGGAGAAACGAGGGGGGAGAATACGCACTACAGCTTTGTTTGGACACATTTTTTCGTTTTTTTGTGTTTTTTATTCTGGTTTAAAGCTAATCTTGCTTTCCGGGAACTCTTTTTCCAGCCCGGAATGCACTGTCTGATCTGCGTCGAGCCCATCGCCAACTCGCGGCTGGGCGTCAACGCCTGCCGAGCGTGCGCCGCCTTCTTCAAGTGAGTTACCCACTCTTCACCAGTAAGTCAAAATCATACGACAATTTGGCCCCTGGCTTAGCGGCCACCTTCACTCATGTCGTACACACTATGGTTGCTCCGGGGCTGAACCTCTTACTTGATTCCACGCGCGAACTCTGGATGTCCTTACATAGGAACAACTCAGGCAGTCTCCATAAGGAATTTTAGAAGCTGTGGTGATTTCCGAAAAAGAATTGCTTTTATAGACGCGCCGACCCCTTATTCGACCAGCTGAAGTGCAGACGGCGAACCAACAATTGCCGCGCGAGAGGTGAGTCATGTGTAGGGTTGTCAAAATGAAGAGATTGAGTACGAATGAAGAGGCCATTTCTCCCCTCTCATTCCCCCTCTTCATTGAAGAGGGCGCGGCCTAGCGAGCTCTTCAATGAAGAGGTGTTCAAAATAATGGGTCTAACTCGAATGTAAATGGATATTTTCATTTCAAATTTTAGGTCAGCCTCCGGTAAGTTGTTACGCGGTGCGTGATCGCAAATTTATATATCGCTGACTCTCCAGAGCTATCTATTGGCTGATTCTCGGTAACTCAAACCTCCACGATACGATTTTGTCAATCTAAATCAATGATCTTTTGAGAATAATCAATGATCTTTTGTTTAGTTACAACATTTTAAGTATCAGAGACTTCTCAATGTCAATTCTACGCTGTAGAAAATGCATTTATATCATGGGAGACACCAAACTCTGATTGTCAGTCAATCGTTGCTCAAATGATTCAAAAATGATTGAAAAAGGCGCAATATGGCAAACCATGGCTTATGGAAGCCTACTCTAAAGTTTCAAGTAGAAAGATCAATTACAATTCGAGTTAGAGCCATTTTGCGAATAACCTCTTCATTGAAGAGCTCGCCCCTCTTCATTGAAGAGGTGACCGCGCGGCCCCCTCTTCAATGAAGAATGACGCCGATCCCCTCGCTAGGGGAGAGAGGGAATGAAGTCTTCATTTCGCCTCTTCATTTTGACAACCCTAGTCATGTGTGTTTGCACAAGACACAGCACCCGATCAATGAAACGGGGGAGATTTTGTGATTAATCGGTGCTTATTATCTTCCAGACCCGAAAACGTCGTGCCGCAAATGTCGTCTGGTTCGATTCCGAGACGTTCTCTCTCGCGCGGGAGAGAACTTCCCCGTCCTCGAGTACGATTCGCAGATTTCTGCACAGGAAGATCAGAAACCACCGTTTATCGATCACACGAGGTTTATTGTTGTTATCTTTTGATTCATCGTTATTAAGTTTCTACGATTGTGTGCCCTCCCATTCTGACACGCCGCTGCTCATGCAAATAATGAAAGGGTACAGGTGCGGCAATCGTATGCATTTTAAAATTTACAAACGACTTTTGCAACCAATCTCAATTGTTCAAGGAAGGTGTTTTTTTAGAATCTGGGCCAATCCGGAAAAGCTATTTTTTTGCAGTTACATGTGCGTAATTCGCCGCTGTGGCGAGTCGCCATTGACTGATGATTATCGCGGAAATGGAGTTGTTCAAAAGGAGAACTTGGTGATTATTCTTTCTCTCAAAATGTTCGTAGGTGATCAATTCCAGACCCTTACTCCTGCCTCGTATTCGTCGTTCGTTCACATTCACTCAATTGAAAGAGAAGCGATGCTGGAGTGCGCTAATTTTGCATTCGATGAGTTTCGAGCGCTGGATGGCTCGAGCAAGGTTCCTTGTAGTGTCATTCCCAATATTTTAGACGCACCCTCTTGTTTTCGCATGCTCTCCTGTTGTTTACTAACTACATCTCCGAGATAGTTGCGATCCAATACTCATTCATAACGTCTTTTAAGTCCCATATTATCGACCGGAGTCTGCTAGTGGTCGATGTGCTAGAATCGACCTATCGAGCGTGCCACCATTTCCCTAACGATCGGGAAATGTACGTTTTGATTTGATTCAATTTGTAATTCTTTTTTATTTGAAGAAGGTTCTCGGGGTACACGACGTACCTTCGGGAGGCCGACTTGGAAGCGTTTTTCGAAAATTGTCCTGATGAGATTGACAAGGCGATGCTCATAAGGTACAAATCAACGAAATTCATGCAAATTGCAATAAAAAAATGACAGGGAATTCAAGCACACGTTGAAACGACTTTCGACAATTGTCAGAAAATTATTCGAAGTGATAAAACCATCAGATATTGAGTTCATCGCTCTTCTCGGACTCGCGTTTTGGAAAGAGGGTATGGGAAAATACGGAATCAGCACGAAATTACCATTTCCAGAGAATATGATGCATGATGAAAATTTGCTGAAAATCTCCAGCCATATGCGGTCGGAAATAATGAGAGAACTTCATGTTTACTATGCGAAGAGAGGGACGAGTGATTACGCTTACAGACTGGGCGGTCTTTACTGTTTGATCATGAATTGCGAGGTAAAATTATTATCCTGACATTGAAAAATGAGAGTTTGCAGGACTGTGCAGCACAGTTTGCAGAAGATTTTCAACTGTTCCGACTTCTGAAACTTTGGGAGAGTTCGTTTCGTCTAAAGGAGTAGATTTTTTTACTTGCTCGGATAAAGTTATTTGAACAATTCAGAACCTCTTTTTTTATACTTTTTTGTGGCTCGTTATCAATATTTTATTTGAACTTGAAGGTGAAAGGTACCCTTTTTATTAGAAAACTTAGTCAGAGTCATTCGCGGCATTAACTTGCTTCTCCCTTCCTTGTAAGTACTGATGAAATTGGCTGTGGTTACTTGCTCATAATCACACTAATGAGGAATAACCTATTACAATGTAAGCTCTCTTTCTCTCTCATCAAACCTTTATTCCTCCCATTTCCAAATCTTTTATCTTCTCTAACCCCCCCCCCCCCCTTATTCTCCAATTCCATCCGGATCGTCCATCATCGCGGCGATCAACTTCACTACAATCACCTTCTCTGCAACTAAATTGTCTATTGCTGACTCCGAGCTGCTGCATGTTTGTATTCGCGCATTTAATTGTTGCGACAAAGGTAAAGATATCAGCTTCCGGGTCTTAGTCCTACAGATAGGTATCCGGGAGTGCTCAAAATTACCGATCCTGTCTTCAAATTTTTTTTATCGTGGACAACATAGAGAGTGGGCGTTGCGAGAACCATGAAAGCTTTCAAATTGTTGACAGACATATTGCTCCGACGAGGAAATGAAGTATGATTTTCAGTTAAATTCGCACGAAACTCATTACAAAATGATCGTTCGTCTGAATCATGTGAAAAAAATGGTATAACAATGTTCAACAAATTAGTGATGTAAGAAATATTTCTGCAATAATACTCCTTACCTTACCAACCATGACATTGCTCAATATAAAAAAGGAACAATGTTACAACAACCAACAACCACTCAATTTGCAGTTCAGACCGTGGCTGCGTGCCTTTGTCCTTCTTCTACCTATCGAGGAGCTTCTATGGGGAGGCGAGATTATTCGAAGATACCGGGGATGATCTAAAATAATATTACATCGCAATGATGTCGGTAAATCAGAGTATTTATTTGCCCTACAGCGAATTTGTAGCTTTTCGTTGAGGAGCAATCGATGGTGGCCGGCACAGCGTCCCAAGCAATTGCGTAGTGTTATACATCCAATTGGCAACCATTTTTCTGAACCTGCAAAGAAGGTCGTTGTCTTGCACCTGACCATGACAAACTTGGACAGCATCAGAATGACCATCAGCGGGTCGAACACGGGAAACAGCGAGCATATCATTCCCAGGAAGTTGCCCGTCTCGCCGAGCCCAACCCCGGTCATCGGAAGCATTGAGAAGGTTGTGAGCGGGAAGAAGCAGAGGCACAGAGGCACGAGGAATTGAACGATGAGCGCCCGGAGCAGTTGCAGTTGGAGCGCGCGTGTTTGCGTGGACATCGTCGTGCTGCAACACTGTCAACGTTGACGACGGGGCGGAATCCGGCGACTGTCAGACCTCTCGTTGATGAAGGAGACGATTCTGACGGCGCAGTAGCCGCTGACGCCCAGCGTCGTGGCCGCGGCGGCGACGTCCAAGCCGACTCCCAGCAGCACATTCCCATTCACGGCTCCGCTAGGGTCCTCAAAATCTCATTCTAGTTTTGTTGTTTTCGAAAATAAAACAAACAAAGTAAACTGCGGCGATTATGTGCGGTCTCGGATCGGCAGACATGTTCACGTTGAATTCGACTTGCATTATTTCGTCAAACAAATGCGTGTCATAAGACCTGAGCGATCAATTGTGTTCAGATGTCTGGGATAAAAAACGGTTCCAATTAAGGAAAAGATCCCACATGACTAGCGTCAAGCCGAAGCAGCTGCTGTAGTTGAAGCACAGATTGAACAGCACAGCAAGTCCCAACAGCTGTTTCCATTGCTCTGTGAGGTAGTGCGGTCTGAAATAACACTTATTAGTTGAACCTGAACATCGTTCTTCCTCGCCTCACTAGGAAGATGTAGCGGTACACGAAGTGGAATGTGAGAAGCACAAGCGGTTCGTAGAACAGGACCACGTAGGTCATGTTGATGGCGAAACCGTACGGATGGCGCACTCCCGCCCGTGTGAACAGCAGCAAAGCGTACTCGATTAGGTAGAATGTCTGAAGGGTTGGTGATGACAATGAGGAAAACGAATTGCTGACCGGAATCGAAAGTGCATGATAAGTGGAAATGAGAATATCGCAGCAAGCGAATGCAGTCAGCAGAAATCGGTAGCCGCCAAGGTTCCGATTTTTTCCGTGAAGAACGATTAGAATGAGAAGAGAATTGGCGAGATACGAGGACAAAGCGAGAACTTGCAGGATGCTCTGGAACAACTCGTTATGTATGCAATAGAAAACAACCAACCCCGTGAACTTTTTCTGTCAGCAGCATAATGATATTAGCCTTATCGTTCGCCAACTGAAAAATTGTTATGAGGATTAGATGAATAGTATTCCCATGAGACTCATTACAATATGAGGCCGTCCGCCTTAGGTTCAACAAGGGTCGGGAACAGGTAAAAAATCACATACGCTCAAAAATCGTTCCTATCGGTAACTTTTGATTCTGAATGGGGCCACGGTTTTAGTTTTTCGCTAAACTCACTCCGGACGGAGATATGAAGCCCCGAAAAAAAGTGCTAAAAACGTTTTTCGCTGTTTTCTCGCCGGAATGTGGTCAAAATGGCCCGAAATTTCGCGTATACTATCAGAATTTCGAGCTCTTTCGAATGCGCATATTGTTGTATCATGATTTTTTTTCGTTTTCCTGAAAAAATCGATTTTTTTCGTTCGAGGTGGTAAGCCCCAATTCTTTGCCAGATGATAGAGCATGTTCTCCCGGTCATTTTGGTATATTGGATGAAGGGTTTTGAATTAGATTGACTAGTTTCCCATTTGATTTTGTGAGACACAGTGCGCGTGGAGTGCGCGCGGATGCCCTGACGCAA
>LS586786.1:58882-85316 GCA_900490775.1 Pristionchus maxplancki
TGGAACGAAAGATCCTTGGTATTTCGCTACTACATCGATGGACAAACCAACGCATAAGAGCAGTCACCAAAGTGAAGGACTGGGTACAACTAGCAGAGAGAAAGAAGATAAATTGGGCGAATCGAGTACGGCAACAGGATAACTCTCGATGGTCACGAATTCTAACCACTTGGATACCGTACTCCCACAGAAGATCAAAAGGCCATCCCAGAATCCGATGGCGAGACGGAATACACTCAATTATCGGAGACGACTGGTGGTCAATTTCACCAGAAGAGTACAGCACCAGAAGAGATCAGCATGTGATTTAACACCCAATCCGTGATTCTGATAAAGATTCTGATTCTGATTCTGATGCAGGTGAAATCGTCGTAATAATATCTTTTGACACGTCCTTCATAACCAGGGAGTACCGTCCATCAGAACAATCTCGTTGTCCTGAGTTTGGACAGGAAAGAAAATGCTGCTCCAATTGTCGCACAACTAATGCAATAAAGACAACCCTCTGGAGTGTATACCATGATTTTGTTCGGTTACTCGTAGTGATAGCAAACCTTCATTTCGGCGCTCGTCTCAGAACGTTGTGGCTAAATCGTAGGCGACAGCATTGAGGTAGACTTCAATAATTATTTATCCGTAACAACTTGGTTCGTAACAACTCCGATAAAGTTGTGCTTTTCTGCTTGCCCTTTTCGAATCATTGGCTCTTTCTGTCTCTATCTCTTTACTGCGAATGCTGACAGAGACAAGGAACTAGTGACATGTGGATTTCCATTCGTTCGTCACGATTTCGAGGATTTCGAGGTTTTGACGTCGGCTATCTTCATCACCTGCAATAGTTTCTTTCAAATTGACGCGTAAGTTGGGCAATAGAGTTCGAAATACGGGTAGTCGTCTTTTCATTCTGAGCACTCTCTCACCGGTCAGAGAGGCGAGAGAGTGCACAAAATGGAGAGACGATTACCCGTATTTCGAACTCTATTGGGCATTATTTACCCTCGACGACATCGTTCTCCAGGGGCGAAAGTGCGAGGATTTCGCAACAAACGCGAGAAGCAGCATCGCCTGCAAACTTCTATTGTATTTTTCCATCAGCATCGACAATACCGTTCCGCTGGGCGCGAGCCACACCGAGTAGACCATGATCAGCGTGGCGTTGGCGATGTTGGCGCCGAGAATAATGCAGACAAGGGCAATGCTGATTGGCGGAGCCATAATCACAAGCGGCAAAAACACCTGAGGGAATTTTCTTATTTTTTTGACTCAAAAACGAGCTAACCTGCGCTATTTGGACGCGGAATAGTCGACGCTGCATCAGCACCGTTTTTTTGCTCGCGCTCGCCGATCCCAATTGGCGCAATCGCGAGCGGATCTGACATCAATTTCATGCGCATTTATGATATCAAACGATTTTCGTCAGATTAGAAGATGTCAGAGGACCATCGGGCAAGAGGATTGGTCTCGTCTTTTATTTTCGAAGCGCGACGGTAGACAAAAATGGGCGGTCTACCTGGATGGAACAGAACGCGAATGCGCCATAGCACGCGCAGTAGGACGGCAGCGCATCGAATAAGATTATATCGCGAAAGTCGATGCCGACCTGCAATTTGCGTTCTTTCAGCTACCGTGGGTGGGGATGAAAATGCCGTGCTGGTCATCCTGGTGCCAAACATGTGGTAGTCGCGCAAGTCCGTGCCATGCAACGCACGGGTGCTGTTCACCAGCTCTGCTCGGAGCGTGTCGTCTGGGACGAGTCCGCCCATGAAGTACTGCAAGAGAGGGCGATGGCACGGATTGGAACTCGCGTGTGGGAACCCTGTTTTGACTTCCCAGGGAAAGGTTAAATTGACACCGTTATTCAAGGCACTTGCGTCCTGCGGTGCGCCACTGCTAGGCCAGTGAACAATTAAAAGCCAATTCAGTCCGGAGGGCCGAATCTCTTCTTCGGACCTACTTTACCTTTGAGTTCCTAAATATCACCAATTTAGAGTATCTATGCGATGGTTCTGTAACATCCCGCCACTCAAATAGTTAGTTTTAGCGAGTCCTTTTTCCTATTTTGGAGTTTGTGAACAGTGTCATTTTGCCCAAAAACGGGGTTCCTAACAGCGAGTTCCAAACCGTGCCATCACCCAAGTGAGTGAATGATCGTGCACAAAGCAGTTGAATATTCACCCAAGCCTTTGCGTAGCACAACAGCGGCAGCGAGTATGCGTACAGCAGTCGTCGCGTAGTTGTTGAGTTAGGCCTGCATTTTATTTTGTTTTATTTTGAGCAAAATAATAAATTAATGGCGTACCGAGCAAGCGACATCCATTGCACGATCGACGGCGCTGGGATCATCTTGGGTTTTGTATTTTTTTTTTTTTTTATTACAAATACCTCCCACATCGTGTGAATTTGGGTCCAAAACGCGACCCCAAGAATCTCAGTGACACGCTGAGAAAAACAGAAAAGAAGAGGCCCGTATGCAGCAGATGCAAATGAGTTGTCAACGAAAATGAAAATCTGAACATTTGTTTTTGTTTTTTCCCGAAATCTTGAAGCTCACATCCACAAAAATAAGTATGTAGAACGAAGTGTAGAACCCACTAACTGCAGTTACCATACTTGAAATTCGATAAAGTTTTGCCGCTTTTAGCGTCGCTGATCGATATAGCGCTATAAAGAGAATTGCATTCAGTATGAGTCCACAGAGGCCTGAAATATTGTGAATATTAACAGTGAAAAGTAAATAGTTACCTTCAATTGGTATAATTATCTGAGCTGTCGTTATCCAAGGACTTATTGGCATGATTCGGGGGTCGGTTGCTTTCTGAACCCCATTTCAATATGTCAAAGGTCGCAAAGTTGAGAGAAAGAGGGAATTGATAAATGGAGGAAGTTATTGCAAGCAGATTAATTTTGTAACTTTGAGTAGGTCAAAGACGAGCAATAATGAGAAAGATGGGACATTTCTAGTAATCAGAAATAGACTCACTGGCATGAGACCTAATCGAATATGTTTTTAAATGTAAAAATATTATTTTGCACGAATAATATGAGAGTAATTGGTTATAAGCGAGAAGACATTTTTAGCTTATCTTTTACAGCAGCAAGATAAAAGTCGCACGAGCGCATCATGGATATAGTGACACTGGTCTATACTCAGACTATCTATAAGAACAACTGATGAGACGTCACAGTTATGACAAAGCATGGAGTCCTTTTCGCCCATTCGTCTGGTTGAACAAAAACAGACAGAAGTCAATGCTCTCGCATTAGAGATCAGGCATCAAGTAATTGTTTCACAACAAAAAATATCCCATTACATTCATATGATTAGCATTGAGATTTGCATGTGAGTTAGCAACTCGAAAACGGATGCTATAAAACACTCGTCTTCTTCTTCAGAGTTTGCCCGATGATCGTCATTGAGGGAGCAAACAGTTTTTAGCGCAATTCTAGTTTTTTAGCAGATGATAGAAAATGTGTAATTCACGAAGGGACTGATACGGCGCCTCGCTGTTTTGAGCGACGTGGGAGGAAAAGGGGGATACAATCAGTGGCGATATGTAGAACAGCTGGTTTGCCTTCGCTATGCAGGTGAAATCGTCTAAAAATCTAATTGGCATGTCCTCTCATGATAAGGCAGTACCGTACAGCCGAACACTCTCCTTGCCATGGGTTTGGACAACTAGGAAATGCAATGCTGCTCACAACTAATGCGATAAAGATTTATTTGAATTGAATTTGATTAAATTTGTGTATAGTTCACTTCATGATTAGAGAACCTGAAGGCAGGGGGAAGGGTGCGCGGCGCGGCGAGGAATGAGAGGAAGGGGAGAGGGAAAAGGGCGACCCCTTGCGCAAGGGTTTCGAACCCTTGCGCAAGGGTTGAGTGCGGAATGAGCCGTTTTCGATCGTTTGACGCCGTAATTGATTACCAATTGGCATGGCATTAGCATTGAATCATCGAGATAGTATGGAAGACCCATTTTACATAGTTTTGCGCACGATCTCCATTGCAATGAGGTCAATCCCCATTATCTCACCTATTCTGCCTTCTGAGATCGATTCTTTCTGTTTTCTCTCTGAGATCTCGTTGTCTCATTTTCCAATACATTAAGTATCAAATCAATGCATGTCTGGCATATTATTCTGAGTCATTTCTCAATTTTCCCCCATTCCTTGTCTTTTACAGTTGGGCCGCCTCTCATTCACATTCTCGACGGCTAGGCCACCTAGACTCTTTTCAACTCATATTCATTCCGTTACCAAAACCCTCGTACCAAACTAACCCAGACACCGTTACCGCAATCCTATCTACCATTCAAGACCATGCACAATGCATGCACAAGACTACGGATCACCGAAACCGTTCCCACGGCTACCGTTTCCCAGTTTTCCCGGCTAGACTGGGATACGGTAGATAGGATTGCGGTAACGACGCCTGGGTTAGTTTGGTAAAAGGATTTTGGTAACGAAGTGAATATGAGTTGAAAAGAGTCTAGGCGGCCTAGCCGTCGAGTATGTGAATGAGAGGCGGCCCAACTGTAAAAGACAAGGAATGGGGGAAAATTGAGAAATGACTCAGAATAATATGCCAGACATGCATTGATTCGATACTTAATGTATTGGAAAATGAGACAACGAGATCTCAGAGAGAAAACAGAAAGAATCGATCTCAGAAGGCATAATAGGTGAGATAATGGGGATTGACCTCATTGCAATGGAGATCGTGCGCAAAACTATGTAAAATGGGTCTTCCATACTATCTCGATGATTCAATGCAAATGCCATGCCAATTGGTAATCAATTACGGCGTCAAACGATCGAAAACGGCTCATTCCGCACTCAACCCTTGCGCAAGGGTTCGAAACCCTTGCGCAAGGGGTCGCCTTTTACCCCATTCCCTTCCCTCCCTCTCATTCCTCGCCGCGCAAGAGAGGCAGACCCTTAACCTAGGGGCCGCAAGGCGGATCGGAGATATTATCGGATTCTGTCAAAACACTAGCCAAACTGTCCGCCTGGGACCCAATAACACCATGTTTTTGGCCGTTTGTCGATATCTTTCCTCTGCGACGAGCTAGAGCCAAAAAGGTGCACGCACATTCTCCTATGTAATCGACTCGAAGTCGAGACGCTAAGCACAGGGGGCGGAGCCTAGAGAGAGGCATCGCAGCCAAATACACTCTAGAGAGCTAGTAATAGCATGCCGCGATGGCTTACAAGGGAAGGTCGCGAGGAGGATATGGAGTTTCCAAACGAGACTATGCGGGATCGAAAGAGCAGAAAATTCTAAGAACTTCTACGCTTTTCAAATTTGCTGAACGTTCCTGCGGACTTCTGGGCTCAGAGTGGAGAAGTAGTCATTTATGAGGCTATGTCCCCAAAACCCCCTAAACTCCACAACAGCCCAGAAGTCTGCAGGAACGTTCAGCAATTTTGAAAAGCGTAGAAGTTCTTAGAATTTTCTGCTCTTTCGATCCCGCATTGTCTCGTTTGGAAACTCCATATCCTCCACGCGACCTTCCCTTGTTAGTGGTAGTGCGTCTGCCTTGGTGTCCGCGCCTCGTTTGCTCGACTCCACCCCGCTGCAGAAGGTTTTGGCCAGAGATAAACAGCGGAAGTCGCAATCAAACAATTACTAAAACTTTTAAAAATCGCGCACAATTCAACGGCATGATGAATTGTTGTTTTTATTTCTTTATAATGTTGGCATGGCCACATATTAGTGAAAAATCGCATACCATTCTCTTCGTTTTCCCTGGAAATGAAAAATTCGGCCCTTCCTTGACTTTCTACTTGAATTTTGGACTACTTATCGAAAATTTTAAAAATATGGATATCGATCAATCGATAGAGGAAGGGAATATCTACATGACAAGCTTTTGATCTAAGGATTTAGTTAAGGATGAGCCTTGTGCGCCCCCTGTCTCGCTTTTTGGTGAAATCGTGTCACCACAAAGTGTGCGGAGCTTGTGGCCCCTACCTTAACCCAACCCTGCCTTCAGTCACTCTATTCATGATGGGAATCGTAGGACGACGGCACTCAGATTGTCTTTTTAACCATCCGGATCAACAACTTGGGCAGTAGCCTATTTTCCAGCAAACCTATCCACTTCTGCTGGCTGTTTTTGGAGCATTTGCGGCGCGAGTCAACTTGGAGAGTCCGATGAGCGAGAAGAAGGCGCGCCTGCAAAGCGGAATTTTTTTGCGATTGATGGTGTAGTGGTCTAAGGCGCCGTCCCATTCCATCCCGCTCGCGTTCGATTCCCATCCTCGGCATCCACTAGGAACTCACCGGTACACTCACCGGTACTCCGTAATTGTGAGCATGAGCAGCAGGGGGTCCACAAGCGGATGAGTGGCGCAGATGGGAGGTACGATGATAGAGATGGGGAGGACGGCAAGGCCTGAAAAAAAATAAAATGAATCACCAGTCAATGCCGGCTTCAAAGCACTGCTCTGTGAACAAATATCTGATGAAACCTCTCATTCTATAGCTATTCTCATTGGAGGAGTTTACTCCACTTTTCAAAAAGAATTATGCTGTACACCGTACCAAAAATAGGCAGCAGCATAGCGGAACCCGCAGGGAAGTAGGCAGTCAATAGCGGCACGAATGACTGCAATGTAACGATTGCTCTCCAGAATATTTGTTGTGATGTTTACACTTTAAATTATTGAAAATATAATGTTTTTATTTATAAAAATAGGACAACCTGATAGACGAGCGAACGGAACAGCTGCTTGTGCAGGCGAATTGACTGATTGCTCGTTATTGTTTCTCTGGAGTGAATTATCTAACAAGATATTTCAGAATGAGTCCCACTTTAGGTGCTTATTGATCTGATGGCAACAGAAAAGGATGGCAGTGTAAGCCGTGCACATTATACAGCTCACGATTCCCGTTCCGGCGAGGTTGCGCCAGCGCGGACCGTGAAACGTGTCGCCAGCATGAAAAGATATTTCAGAACTAAAGTTGTTGATTCGATATCGAAATAGTATAGCATCTCTTCCCTCCCTATAAATATCGAAGATGCAATTCTATGAATGACAAAATGATCGATATCTCCAACCCAGTACAGCGCAATCTGATGCGCGGCAGCAGTGTCGATAGAATGCGAAATAGGAAGCGGGATCGACCCAGTGAGGACGGGAGTCAGCACGAGTAGAGCTTCATCGTCGGGATAGAAGAACCAGTAGGAGGTAGAGCAACTGAAGATTTGCGGCCATTTAGTTTGTGCTGTTTCATCGCTCACAAGATTGCATTGCACGTCACCGTAGCTCCGACAAGAGCGAGCAAGAAATAGGTGAAATTCTGGAGAAAATGTGGACTAAAACGACGATTTATTAAAATTATAATTGCTGGCAGAAACTCACTATTTGATGGCCAGGAGTCGATAGAGAAAGTGAAAAATGAGAATAGGAAAAGTGTGGGCGTACGCTCCTGCATAAATCGCGATGCCGACGTATTCCGTGTAGACACCGTGACCTCGCAAGAAGTACGCATTACCGAAGTTCTCAGGAATCTCAAAATTACTTTTAAAGAAGTAAATAATACTTCAAACACTACCGGGTAAACAAGGAAATGCACACAGTTATAGTAGACGTCAGACAAAGCGAAGAATGTAATAAGACTTCGATAATTGCCGATTTCCTTCCGGGCACTTCTTTGAACGATGACAACAAGTAACACATTGAAGATAAACGCCAGAACAGTGATAACTATTTGGACGATAAAGGTGATTTCCTATAAATATACGCGTAAGCATGTCTATGCTGGAAATCTATCCTTTCACGGTCTTACCGCATTTATTCAGATTTCGCCGTCAAAAGGCTAGTCTCGCCTTCAATAAAGCATAAATGTCTTGACAGACTTACATTGAGTTGAGGATTGGCATATCCTCGAAGGCCCATTGGAGAATAAGCGAAGCAACGACGCAAACTCGAGTGTTGGAATCAATGAACTAAGACACGAAACAAAACGAGTAATGAAACGAGTTCGACACGAGGAATTTCAATTTGCGCAATTTTGCCTCCGACAAACGCAGTAATAGGAGGGAGAAAAACTCGGCGAAATGTCATTGCTATGATCAAAATGCGAAATACGTAGAAATGCGTCGTAGTCAATATTCGTCGCAATAATCGTGCAGTAAGTAGACATTGGCAGAAATATATTCATACATGACTTTTGACGCGACACTGTCTGTCATTGTTATAAATTAATAATGAACGAATGCATTGTTCTCAACCGGCGAGCCAGCTGAATGCGAGCTGCAGTAGGACGCATAAATGTTGGAAAAACAGAATTGAAGATGATTAGCATCGCGATATAACGTGTTTGTAAAGAAGTATATGTAGATTTGCATTCCTCCTCTCCAAAATTAAACTTATTCTTATTATAATCTAATAAGATTTGCATCCTTATTGCTGCGTCATCTATTCGGTGAGAGAGAAAAATAGAAAATACATTCAATTCGTTCAGTATTATGAGAACACTACGACAGAGAACGACCCTGTGACGCTTCAATGAAATTGCACGACCAGTTATTCAAAACGCTGCTAGTTCAGGTTAGTTTGTAGGATCGAAAAGCAGAAATCAATTATTTTAAGGTATTCCGTGCGTGCTCATGTACATTCCCTGCTCTTTCTACTGTCTGGTCCCCTTCATCTTTCGTGATACAGTGAGCACGCCTCCCGGCCTGATAACCACACTGTACTCCTTGTTTATCGGTAGTGCCCATTTCTTCGAAAAATAATTGGAGACAGGCGATTTCAGTCGATCCTCTGGCCATAATTCTCATGATTTCGGAGTCTCGAATGGCTGTTGCTCAGTGGCTTCGAGTGCAACGAATTTTACCGAAGAAGAGGATCACCAAAAAAGTGGAACGGATAATTATGAGTCCGTTGAAACAAATTGTTGTTCAAATGCTCTAACATATGTTTCATAGAGAAAGATGTAGACAGAAAGATATGTGAACAACTTGTCGATAAAATATTTATTCGGTTCCTCCGAATACCGGTCTGTGGACAGATTAAATGTTTTATCGCCTCAAGTCGGAGAAACGCGATAAAATTCGCTCAATGCCACTGGTTCTGGTAGCTCGCGAAATAGTGATCGATATGACCTGAAAAAATCGATTCGATCTAACAATATTAGCAAAATTAGAAAACCTTCGATTGGCACTACTAGATTCACTCCTGATATCGATTGGATCTGCGGTTGAGGAGCACCACCAATACTTGATTGCGTGACCTCGGATGTTACTCGCCTCTGAACGAATATTTACAAATATCCCATTAAATTAAAGCGAGATTCACCCTTTTTCCGATCCGGAAACACCCGTAAAAGTCTTTCTTTAGCGTTTCATGATATGTGAGCACAAGAATGCACGCGATGGAAGGCTGGAAGAAAGATAGAACTGTTGCTAAATGGAGAATTGTCGCATACCATCATGACGAAAATCAAATGAAACAGCTGATGGCCGACTGAAATCCACTGGGGCATAACGTAGGCCCTGCATTTGGGGTTTGATTCAATTTCGAAAAAAAGTTGATGCCCACACGATAGAGTAGTAGACCACAAGAAAGAACACGGCCGTGGAAAGAAGCAAAACTAGGCGATTGAGCACCTATAATTTTTTTTAGAAAATTGTTGAAAAAGTTTGCTCACCACCGCCGTTCGGATGTTCTCAATCGACTGATAACGATTGTTTGCAAATCTGCGATCGCTGTTTCCCATTTCCCTCTCGTAAGCGCGTCGGCTGATCGTAGGAAGGGCGGAGAACATCTGTATTTCGAAATTATTTTAAACGAATAAAATACAATTAAAATTAAAAATGCGTACCACAAGACTAATCGCCCACTCGACTGCAATTATAACTAGAAGAGGAAGCAGCGTTAGAACGCCTGAAAGCCTTTTCTGATCGGGATTTCGAAAAAATCGAGAAAAATTGGAAATGACTCACGCTGATAACGCAAAACCATGACGAGAACAGCGCCACTCCACTGAGCAAACGTCATGATTAATGCGACGAACGGAATTCGCGCAGAAAAATGCTCGTAGCGAGGCTAAAATCTAATCGATGATGAAGAAATAGAGTGGATGTATGAACTCACTCCTAAAATCGTCGCAATGAGCCTTTCGAACACGAAAGTGAACAGGTTGAACGTTGTGCCGAAGATTCCTGAATAATAATAATTTTAAAAAACAACTTTTTTAGTTTTATAAAACGAATTTACCGATATCAGTGATCATCTGGATCGACCGCGCTGTTTCCGTGGAGATGCTTCTGAAAAATAATTATAAATCTGATATAGGGTTCTTTGGCGGTTTACTTTATCGATGCTTGTAGAATCGTGTTCGGAACGATGCTGACACCGTAGGAAACTGGTAGCGCCAATAGAAGACACTGCACATTTGCGTGAAATACCTGAACGTTTGCATTTTCGAAAATAGATTCTTACTCCTTCGAAACACTTCTTCTAGGCCAAAAAATACTCGTTTATCCGCAATCTGACAAGAATTAAGTTTCTTCGTCATGCGTGGTTGTCAACTACAATTGCATTTGCGGCAGCAGCGGACAAGATGTTTCATTCATTCTTTGGACGCGGCGATCGTTATTGCTCATTCCGATTGATTCGAAGGACGTAATATGTCTTACCTTCTTCCTTAGTAGAATACGCAGGAAGGTTAGCGAAACAACAATCCAGAGAGCAGTGAAGATTAGTCTGAAATTACAAAAAATGGATCGTTGTTTGAACAAATGCAAAATATCTAAATAAAGAAAAACAAACCGCAACGCAGTAATCGCGGTGAGCCAAGGGCTGACTGAATTTTGAGAATCCATAGACTACTGAAATATGTAAGAGTCATTTCGTCATTCGAGGTTCAAACAACAAACGCCCGGAATCACACATATCAAAGGAGCGTGTGAAACGTTACGAGGTAAATTCACATGTAGAAAAAGCCATGTGAGCAAGTGAGTGCTATCGAACAACGGAACGAACGAAAGATGAAATATGGAATTAGTAGTGTGAGCAACGAGGAAGTACGCCCAGAGCGGAGATCTATCGAAAGTCTAGGTAGGCATATCGGGCGAATTCGCTTACGGTAACTCTCGGCAGTGTCTCGATCTCTTCATTTCGCCTTATCTCTTGACAGACTATGAGTCCCAGCTCTAAATGAGGAAACTTCGCGACAGGGTAAACTGATCTCAGGACGCAACAAGAGTTCGTCAAGATCGTACGACTTCCTGATTTCGCATTTCTTTACAGGGAATTCAGTAGGAAAACTGAATTAGTCGTCCTTCTTATTCCCGATGAATTTCGAACAAGTGACTATAATTGAATGCGCATTAGAGTTCGAAATACGGGTCGGGTAATTCGGACTCGCGCCGGGTCGCGCGAGCAAGAAGTGAGAAATGGAATTACCCGAGTCTTTTCCTCGAATCGCTCAATTACCCGAGTCCAGAGAACGTTTCACTGTCGTAACTTAGCTAGATGATCTTCAAAGTTTAAGAAATTTTGTATCCGACTACAGCTTTTGATGCTCTTTCGAATGATGTGAAAAGTAGCTCGAAATATTGAAGTTTATTTTTGAAGATCGGTAGGTCAAAAGTTGAAAACCCGACTAGATTCAAATTGAAAATGCCTTGGTTATCAATAAGCATGACTCCCTGTGACTTTCTGGTTGATTGGACCGACTTATCTCTTGATTTGGCAATGATTGTATCATTCTATTCTGAGCTCCCAAACATGATTTTTGGCCTGAACTGGTCGATATTGACACTAGCACCGTTCAGACAACAAAAAGATCACTCATCCAATCTCCATGAGTCTCAAAATGCCCAGGTCGCGCCTTTCCACAGGAAAACTCGAGTAATCCACTCTTTCTCTTCAGGACTTTTGGAGGCTAGCCATTTTATCTCATCTGAAAGGTCGTAAGGTTGAGTAAGAGCTACTGAGAAGAAATAAGAACACAATGTTTCATTTTTTACACTCAAATAGATATAAATAGAAAAGACAAACCTCAAAAAGCAGAAGAAACGGGCGATATTTCAACGACTTTCAAGAACGACCACTCGCTAGATGGTCAATCGGTCGAAATGATGGTACTTATTTGTCTCACGATGCTAATTGCGCAATTAGGAGATGTTAAACGAGCGAAAACGCGAACTTTTAAACAACTGTTTGACTCTCTGGACTCGGGTAATAGAACGATTTTGACGCGCGGACTCGGGTTTCTCTCCCTGTCATTCTTCACTCGCGGGTACCCGTGGACTCGGGTAGCGTTGGATTTCGAACTCTAATGCGCATCCACAGATTGTGGTTGCGAAATTTGGAAAAATTTTTAGTCTACGGAAAAGAGCGTCTGATTGTGAGGGGTATCTGTGAAAGCGGCTCAAAAGAACAATGTGATGTCGGGAATTTCGGATTCTCACTTAATCTATTTGTTCAAACAATCACGAGCGTGAGACAAGGAATGTGCAATTCAAACGTGATCAGTAACGTTAAGCAAGACGCGACTTCAACTGCCTTACGAGTAGGGTAGACCGGCCGATTTCGTGACGGCGTTGCGACAAATGCAATTCGACGGCGAAAACGAGCCAATTTCAAACGATCGAAAGGAGACTACGCCATAGCGTAGCAAATTCGGACACCCAGTCATTGAATCCATCGCAACTCTGCAAGTTCGCAAAATGTAGCGCTTAATATAGTTGCCTCAGACGGCCAAAACACTAACATGAGCCCTTTTCTCTTGACGTCAGCAGCTACAAAATAAGAGGCAACACTAATGTTGCACGAAATCGATCCAGAATATACTGAAACGGGACCTTTTCAGGAGCTTTATCACCAATATCTGAGACATTGCAGAATACATTCGAATAAATCATTAGCGAGGAGCCGAAACCTGCACCACTGGCGCGTTCGCGCTAGATCCATTCTTGGAGAGACTGTTGATCTTGCTCGTCTTTCTTGTGAATATCATCTTGATGGCGCTGCGAATGGACTTGTTCGTGAGCAGAAGCATGGGAGCGGGCGTGAGGTACCAGAAGTTCAATATTATAAAAAAAAGAAGTAAAGACACCGAGATAATGGCTGAAAGCAAGCCAACAGGAAATGAACGAGAATGAATGGAAAATTTTAAATTGGAACTCACTTGAGATCCGTGAGCCAAGGCAGCTGGAATGCGACGAATGTCGTTAGATCCACGTCCAAATCCTCTTTGATGTCGGTAAGATTCAAGTAGAAGAATAGCTGAATTTATTCGTTTTTCAATGTGTCAAATTCGAAAACAACCATAGCGGCGCAGTACGGCAGACTGAAGATCATCGACAGGAATCCAACGAGAAAGAAATTGCGCTCGACCGTGTAGTTCCTGCGAAAAAAACTCTTTTCTCAATATTTTCCTCTTGTCCCGACGTTTCCCGCTTTCGAGTTTTGAGTAATGGTCTGATCGTCGTTTCAGTGATCTCCGTTTTTTCTTGAAAATGCATACACTTATTTGTTTTTTTTTTGGAGATCACGAGTGAAGTATGACGCCGTTTTGCCATCGAGACTACACAACTCGCCCTCTCCGCCACACTTTATACCACGAATTTATGATGAAAACAAGATCATCAGCACTAGGGATGGCTTGGCAAGAAACGACCCTCTTCATTCCGCACGCTCTTTCGCCTCTCTGCCCGGTGAGAGAGCACGCGAAATGAAGTGACGATTTCTTCCATCCCAAATCGGCACACGCACCTCGTCACGGAAAAGAGGCAGAGCCGGATGATGCAGGCGCCGTAGAGTAGCGAAGAGATCGAGTTGCACACCACGGTCACGATGACCATGTTGAACCAGATGGAGGCCTGCAGAGCCGGGTTTTCCCTCATAGAACCGCCAAATAGAGGAATGAAGGCATGTATCAGGCAGCACTTACCTCAGGAGTCTCGGAGACGGCGTCAAGATAGTACCATCTGTACGTGATTCGGGGATCGTCGACAGCGACGAACCTGCAAAAATACAAACGATTTCGTTGATTTGGTGCAGCGTGTGTATGCAGACTGGGCGAGATGCAGACTTCGAAAATATGTGTACGAACATGTTGGCGTCATCGACCAAGTACCAGACGGGCGCGATGGAGACGAGAATACAGAAGAGAATGCCGATGATGAGAGCCCAGCGCCAGAACTGCAAATTAGAAAACTGATTAGCAGCACAAGTCAACAAAAAGCCATTTTAATGCTGAAAAGTAAAAAAGTTTGTTATCAAAGCAAACCTGTTCATGCAGCACTGGGAAGTACAAAGCAGTGAATCGATTAAAGGCGAGAAACACTCCTAGAAATTCGGACAGGCAGTTGAGGTAGTAGGCGCCACTGTAAATTACTGTCTATTTTAAAAAAAAAAATATGAAAATTAGTTTTATAATAATAACGAACGAGTACGCCGCAGTGAGCCACCCGCTGTTGCTCAGCATTGAGCTATAGAAGCCATTGACGATCGGATAGAGCGAGAGACGAAACACAAAACAACCGAGCAGGCAAGCGGTGATGTTCTGAAAGATATGCCTGTAGAAGAGTACGGTAATGAAGTCCGGACAGAGAGATAACTAACCACAACTGCCAACACGCTGAACGTGCGAAAGAAACTGGAGTTGAACAGCTTCTTTCTGTGTTGAAATATAGCCAGAAGTTCGAGTAGGTACAAGGAAAGGAGTAGGGGGACGTAGACGGCGTACAGGAGAAAAGCCCAGTCGAGGTTGTACATTCTGCAAGAATATATCAATGTTGCGGAATGAAAACTGCCACCGCAACTTGACGAAGACGTGAAGACTAGCGATTCGAAATATTCAATAGACTGAGGGACACAGAACAAGTACGAAATTTGTGATGATGCAAGGAGTCTACTTTTTCACTTCAATGAGATCGAGAGTTCAGTAGAGCGTACCTGATCTAGTACGCTTCGATCAAATGGGGAGATGAGGGCATCAAATATCCTAAAGGATAGGATCGAAATCAGCAGAAGCTTCTCGATACCTCCTGACATAGATACGAGAGACATCAACATCAGATGAGCAGCAGGGAGATTAACGAAGAGATACGAATATGGACGATCTTGGTCGGATTAAAGACGGATTCCTGTCCGAAATGCGTGCAGACTCGCAAGGAGGAAGTGAAAGTACGGTGGACGTTTCTGAGAACTGTGATGTCTCATCGCTTGATCTGCTGGTCGTTTGTACAATGGGAGCCCTTTGTGAGATGTTGCGTGCGAATGCGAAAATCATTGATGCATTTTTGTGGACTACAGAACGGAATAGTGAGTAATCAACCCTAGTATCTCAGGCTATAGTGTAAATCTGTTTCTGAATCCCGGAAGTAGGAAGTGATTCGGATTGACTCTCGTAGGAGGGCTACACCGCAAGGAAAGACGATCGTCAGATGATTTCACTGGTTCATTGCTGCATCCTGCGTCAACAAAATCATGGATTTAATCTGCGCAGCTCTTTACGTATCCTGGTCGCAACAACATAGAGATCTTTGCTGCCATTTCTGATGGACTATGAACAAATAAGAGAAAGAAGAGGTTGAATTAGAAAGATGTAATCCGAGTCAAATTCGTTCCTTGTGAAGGATGAATGGATACGGTAGTAATTCTTCCTTCCGAAAAATCGTACACCATCTTCTTCATTGCTTTGCGAATAGATGCATTTGTGAGGAGAAGCATCGGTGCAGGGGCAAGGTATCTGTAAGATTGATCGGTCACATCATTATCCGTTGCCGGCCACTAAATGTCACGGGTCGTTCGTATTTGAACCATCTGAGATTGAACCCAACTCACTTGAGATCGGTGAGCCAAGGCAGTTGGTATGCTACAAAAGTAATGACGTCGATGTCCATGTCTTTCTCTGCGAGCGCGAACGTGATGTGGAAGTATAACTGGAACGACGATTTTACAACTTTTTTTTCTTTTTCATCCATCCCACGATCATCCATTATTGTAAAGCATGCGATTATAAGTTGTTGTCGCCTGATCAGATAGCATACTAACCATGGCGGCACAATAAGGCAGGCTGAAGATCATTGTGAGAAAACCCACAAGGAAGAAGTTGCGCTCGACCGTGTAGTTTCTGAATACGCCTTCTTACTTTCCATCTCTCAATGAAATGTAAAAATCATGGAATTCAGCCTACATTCGGCATGCAATAATCCCGCACAAAGTATGCACTAAAAGCTCTTTTGTTCTCATTATGTTGTGTCATATGATTCAGAAATTATGATAGAAAACTTACCGCGTGACGGAGAATAGACAGAGCCGAATTAGGCAGGCTCCGTATAGCAGAGACGACAGGGTATTGCTGATGACAGTGACAATGAACATGTTGAAATAGATTAGCGCCTGCAATTTAAGAAATGATTCTCTGATTCACTTTACCTTATCACTCGCTTGTTCTATTAAGGCTTGTTTAAAAAAAACGCAAAATGGATAATCGGTTTCCATAGTGGTGCAAACCCGTAGGACGAAATCAATCTTACCCCGTCCAGATAATACCAGCTGATGTTGCTCTTCTCATCGACAACCTCGATGAACCTGTTAGCATCATCGAAAAGGAACCAGTTGGGAACTATGGCAAGGAGGAAACAGAGAGACGTGCCGATGAAGAGGGCCCATCGCCAGAACTGAGAAAATGGATAGAGTCGGAATCACCGTATTCCGGAAATCCGCAGTATAGAAAAACGAGAGATTACCTTATCGTGCAGCCCGGGGAAATATAGGGTAGTAAAGCGATTGAAAGCGAGAAAGACTCCGAAAAATTCGGATAGACAGTTGAGGTAGAAGGCTCCGCTGTAACGATCAACTTTTAAAAAAAAATGAAGATGTGACAAAAAGAAACTCACGAATAGGCTAGTGTCAGCCATCCACTAAATGCAGTCATCCCGTCGAAGATTTTGTTGACAATAGGAAAGAGCGGTAGGCGAAACACGAAGGTTCCAACTAGGCACGCAGCTATGTTCTTAAATGAACGTTTTTTTAGAGAACTAATTGTAAGGAAAATTGATTTTGGTATTCGGTGAATAGGAGAAGGGCGAGAAAGGGGAAATTGAAAATGGAACTAACAAAAATACTTACTACAACCGCCAATACGCTGAAGATTCGGTAGAAGCTGGAGTTAAAGACGGTCTTCCGTTGCTTGAAAATCGCGACGAGTTCGACGATGTAGAGAAGGAGGAGAAGGGGCACGTAGATTGCGTACAGGACGAGAGCCCAGTCGACCAAGAACATGCTGAATTATTGTCCTTATAACTTATCCATGGCGATGTAAACAAAGAAAGACATTAGGAACGAATGGTGTTGAACGTGATTTTCCGCCCTCGAGCCAAAATGAGAAGGGGCAAGCAGAAATCCAATACTTTGGACGCAAATCCGTCTGCTGAGATGTTGTTAGATGGAAAGGCGTGTAGTGAAAGATCTGAAGGATTATGACGCTGCATGCATTCCGAGTCCGAGGATGCTTTCAAGCAGGAAAATCAGTACTTTCAGGTGCAGAAATTGATCGAGATCTTTAGTGAGTATTTCAGTCTGATTTCGTTTGAATCGAGCAAATTCACAATCTTCTTAGCTTAACTATAGCTATGCTTTGCTAAAAATGTTCCTTATCCTCCCGAATTGGAATCAGAGTCTCGAAAGATGCACCACAACCAAATCCATCACGAGATCCAGCAAGAAGGAGGATTAGCAGAGTGGACCAGGAAATACGAGCATACATCTGATTTATTTATGGTCGATGAGCAGAAGAGAAGTATAGTTGAGCGAAAGTGCGATGCTCGGGCGCAAAAAAGGTATAAAAACACTGTTACTCAGTGAATGGGCAATTGCGCTGACGAGATTCGATAATATTCGGCTGCAACTGAAGTGCAAAAGCGAGAAGATTCGGATCCGGAACTACCAGACGAGACAAGAATCTAGCCTGCAGGCAATATTGAGAGGGGCGATCGCGGGTGCAAGAGTGGTTCGCTGGTAGATGAATTCAAAGCATGCAATGTACGAACAGGGTCCCTTACACTAATAGTGCGGTAGACAGCGATTTCTCCGCATCATAAGTCCACAGTCGAATGCCACGACTAAGTGGCGCGAGGCGTGGGTCGCTATCGTCATTGCCGCTTATCGTTCACATGATAAAATGGTGATAATATTCGATATTAATCGAACGATAACTCAAAAACAATTTGATAGGACAACTTGAAGACGTAATTTCATGGAACGCTGGTGATTTGGAACGAGTTGATGGTTGCATTGATTAGATGGACGCAACTCTGCCAGTGAACCTTGCGAACACGCGCTTGCGAATAGTTTCGTTGAAGATCAAATAAATGTAGGGAGGCGTTCCTGATATGTCGTTCGTTCCGCTGCGACATTTCTGGATAACACAAACCGTTCACCATCATCCACCCAATGTGCGTAAAGTACAGCATGCCATCAGTCACCGGCAGAAATTGGACTAATTCGTAGCCTAAATTGACCTGATTTCAATAGCTTCGCTCAGTGACTCACTAAAACACGTCGTCATATGTATTGAAATGATAATTCCACACTGGAGAAAAATCTGGAACATAGGACTCATTAAGAGACCTTCCACGAGAGAACGTAGCTTTTGGGCGAAGTCGATGCACGACTTTTTCACAACCTATCCCAATATTCCATGGGTGACCTTCCCAAACCGAGTGCTGATATTTGGCCCAATATTGGGGGCTCTGGTGCACTTTTCGAAAAACGACAGGCTCGACCCAAAAAAAGTCGAAATTTTCAAAAATGGAGAAAAGCTTTTCTTTTAGTGTTTTCCGTAGTATTTTTCGATGCAGATTACAAAAAAATCACTTTCGAAGCGATGGGATAACGATAAAAAGTCGAAAATGCCGATTTTCATCGTTTTTCATTTGTCCTGAAACTTTTTTCTTCGCGTCAACATAAGCGACCTTGAAATTCGGATTCTGCGTAAAAAAGTACATCTAGTAGAATTTTTTTCACGAAGATCTTTGTGGTTGCCCGGACTTTATGAATCCCGGAACAAGGCGCACCCAGCGATTTTAATTCGGGACCTCACATCAAATCCTGCGACTGCGAAATAATAAAAGCAGTTTAAGTGCCAAAATCTTCTATTTATATCAATTAAATAATTTTGAGTTTATATTAGTCTCATCTAGACCTTGATTTTACCGAATATGGCTGTCTGAGCCCGGATAGCGTGTTTTACCTTCTTTCGAGTGAAATAGATCGAGAATTCAGAGTGGAATGATCTGATAGGATACAAATAATCTTTCTTTTTGTGTTTTGCATATGTGCTGTGCATATTTTTAAACAATTGGGTGCGTCCTTTCACCATAAACATGTCTTAGACGTTCTGAAAATGGAAAAAAATCGATTTTCATAAAAATTCCAATTTTCGGATAGTTCCTAGAAGCTAATTTGAGCTTCAATCTTAGGTTTTTTAGCATAAAATGTATTCTAGGCATCTTACCTTGATTTATTAAAGTTTTCGGACAATTTTGGAAAATTTTCGAATTTTTCATTTTTTGATGTTCGAAAATTTTTTCGAAAATTTTTTTTCCTGAAAACCGCCAAAAACCTCAGAAATGCTCACATTCGAGTAGTTTATCAGTCCTGAGCGAAAAAACTCCACAGAGAAGCCCAAATTAGCTTCTAGGAACTATCCGGAAATTGGAATTTTCATGAAAATCTATTTTTTCCACTTTCAAGACGTCTTAGACATGTTTGATGGTGAAAGGACTCACCCAATCGTTTTCAAATATGTGCAGTAGATATGCAAAACACAAAAAAGAATGATTATTTGTATCTGATCAGATCAATCCACTCTGAATTATCGATCTGTATCACTCGAAAAAGGTAAAACACGCTATCCGGGCTCAGACAGCCATATTCGGTAAAATCAAGGTCTGGATGACTCTAATATAAACTCAAAATTATTTAATTGATATAAATAGAAGATTTTGGCACTTAAACTGCTTTTATTATTTCGCAGTCGCAGGATTTGATGTGAGGTCCCGAATTAAAATCGCTGGGTGCGCCTTGTTCCTGGATTCATAAAGTCCGGGCAACCACAAAGATCTTTGTGAACAAAATTCTACTAGATGTACTTTTTCACGCAGAATCCGAATTTAAAGGTCGCTTATGTTGACGCGAAGAGAAAATTTTCAGGACAAATGAAAAACGATGAAAATCGGCATTTTCGACTTTTTATCGCTATCCCATCGCTTCGAAAGTGATTTTTTTAGAATCTGCATCGAAAAATACTACGGAAAACATTAAAAGAAAAGCCTTTCTCCATTTTTGAAAATTTCGACTTTTTTTGGGTCGAGCCTGGCGTTTTTCGAAAAGTGCACCAGAGCCCCCAATATTGGGCCAAATATCAGCACTCGGTTTGGGAAGGTCACCCATGGAATATTGGGATAGGTTGTGAATAAGTCGTGCATACGGTTTGTACGTTTTCTCGTGGACGGTCTCTTAATGAATTTAAGTAAAAATATGTTAATGGCTCGTTTATAGTCGCCGCTCCCCCTGACCTCTCTCGCGGGATAAACGCACCATAAAAGCAGCGGTGTTGAACGCTGACCCCGCCTTTGCAATCTGGAAAAATATTTGATTTAAATGCTATTCAATTTCCTACATTTCCATATTTGTAGATTAGCAGAACGAGCAAAACAAGGTATATTAGTGAGGATATTATCGGGAGAAGCACGATTTCGAAGACTTGAAAATAGTTCACGTACTAAAATGTGATATTGTTTCGAATAAAACCACTTGAACTCACGTAGAACTTATCGACAGTGATTTGTGGATCGAAAAGGAACATGTGATAGTTAGAATTGTATAGCATCGGAGGTGTGAACAGTACGATAAATAAGCCGAATGGAATTGATGTCATTAGTATTAGCCACGTTCGAGATCCCTGGAACTGAAAATTAAGTTAAAAAGCGACAAACGTCACCTCAAATATCGTCATTATCCATCTAATCTCAAGGAATTCTCCAAAACGATTCAGTGCGAGTAAGATGCATGTACATGATGAGCAAAAAAAGAAAACTGCAATAATTAATCGATGTTAAAATGTAAAGTGTTGTTTTTACATATTGCACCCATTGAGCAAAGTAAATGAAAGAAGGGATGCATGCAGAAGACTTCGCCCTGCAAGACACGTTTCTTGGCATATGCTATCTATAGAGCTCGTAATATGAGTCGTCGTCTCTTCAGTTCCCACACCCTCTCACCAGTCGACCGAGCGAGAGACTTGTGAAATGAAGAGACCGCGACTCCTATTTCGAGCTCTAGTTATCTAAAAAAAACAGGAAATCACCCTGACTGCCATGATTCCATAGATGATGGAATTCACAAATATATCGCAGATGTCCATAATTGCTAGGTAGCACATGATCTATAATACGATTATATGACGCTGTTTTTGTAAGAATCGAGCAGATAGAGAAGGATCCGGCACAGTCCAAATGGGTCGGATCTCTTAAAAATTGGCCTTTAGGGTTCTCGAGGGTGCTGAAAACGATGGTAACTTTCATTTTTCATTTTGAGCTGTCGTTGGCTCCAGACGACGCCACGTCGAAATCGGGGTTTTCCATTTTTCTCCTTTCCAAATCGCGCAAACATTATGCCATTATAGAGTCCGGTACAGAATTTCATGCTGATCACGCCTATTTCATTCATTTTTCATAATTTTCAAAAATAAAAATTAAAAATCGATTTTTTTTGCTACGTCATAGTCAGGCTTAACAACCGGCACAGATCGATGCGCCGTGACGAGGGGATTCCAAATCTATAATATCATCCATATTGACCTCTTGGTTTGTGAATGAGAGTACAAAAACTGACGCGAAATCGCGACTGAACGGCGACTAGCTCCCTTGATCTACCCCCTTCCCTTGATCGAGTGTCTATCCCCGGTCTTTCGATGACGAGAGAGTGTGTGGGATAGAGAGAGCGTAGAGTGGCAGAGTAAACAAGAGACGAGAAGAGGGTAGATCAAGGGAGTTAGTCGCCGTTCAGTCGCGATTTAGCGTCAGTTTTTGCTTTCTCATTCACAAACCAAGAGGTCAATATGGATGATATTATAGATTTGGAATCCCGTCGTCACGGCGCATCGATCTGTGCCGGTTGTTAAGCCTGACTATGACGTAGCAAAAAAATCGATTTTTAATTTTTATTTTTGAAAATTATGAAAAATGAATGAAATAGGCGTGATCAGCATGAAATTCTGTACCGGACTCTATAATGGCATAATTTTTGCGCGATTTGGAAAGGAGAAAAATGGGAAACCCCGATTTCGACGTGACGTCGTCTGGAGCCAACGACAGCTCAAAATGAAAAATGAAAGTTACCATCGTTTTCAGGACCCTCGAGAACCCTAAAGGCCAAATTTTCAGAGATCCGACCCATTTGGACTGTGCCGGCCCTTGCTCGATTCTTACAAAAACAGCGTCATATAGGCAATACCATTTTTACAAAATGAAACTTCTAGTACCTTGTAAACGTTCAAAACTCGCATCTTCCACATGATGGACAAGCATATAGAGTAGAGCGGAATTGTGATCAGCCCGAAAGCAATGCACATAAGCCCAAAAATTGTGTCTGGCTTGCCCTTCGTAGACCAGTCGACGTCACCGGCGAGGCTAAAACGAAAGAGTTTCGAAGAATAATCTCTGTTCTCACCTGCAATCGTATTCTTCATAGGATCCAATCCATAGAGAGAAACGAATTTGCGGAATTGCCGGGATAGGCATAACGTCCGTGATACGTCGAGAAGTGAATGTGTTACGGTGTGATATTCTCCCCTATTAATGTCGACATTTGAGCCAGTCAGCTAATGATCAATACTTAATAGAATAACTGGCGCTTCTGCTATTAAGGGGATCTCCACCATTCCTTATTTATAATATCATGGTGATAGGATGATAGTAATTGTGTTTTTATTACTATCACTGTGGTCCCCCTATCCCTATCATTCTCAGTTGCTTGCATACAGTTAGAGACCCCTCTCAAGAACAGAAGCGCCGAATAACTCATGACGCACACACGTTAAAATATTGCATTATTCATCGTATGAGTAATGATTCATGGTATGACTCATCGTTTGTTTGGTCCCTCAGAATCGAGGCCCGATTCTATCGCTCAAAGATAGATTCTAGTTTGGCGGGCTCATCAGTTCTGTCCATTTTATCGAACACCAATACCCAAATCTAAGCGCATCCAGAACCTATTGTAACCACAATGCCAATCGATCAGAAAGCACTTTACGATGGTAGTTTAGTGTATTCTAAACTAACGTGCACGAAATTCGATCGCCATCCTTTTGCTCCTCCTTTCCCTTCTCTATTCATGTCTCATCTCTTGATCTATTGGTCATTGAAAAGGGGTTCTTTGATAGGGTTTGTGTGATAATTCGAAAATTGTAGATTAATTATTGGAGACTACAGGACAATGTAATGAGTAATTGAACTCTGGCTAAGAATTAATTTTGGCCCGACTATCGAAAAATCAGTGAATCTTTTCTGAATTAGAGATTTGAACTCAGACTAACCTGTAAGGTGCTTCCAAGACCCGGAAGTAGACCCAGAACCAAGACCCGGAAGTTGAAAGTGATTATGATGCACTCGTAGAATCACGTAGAATCTCTACTCTACAAGGTAAGCGGAATCTCAGTTTCGTCGAATGAATTCATTGGTTTATTGCTGCTTCCACAGCAAACAAGGTATTTGATTTCAAACGATATCACGTATCTCGACAACGTCATCTTATTTTCATCTTAACCACGTCATATGAACTATGAACAAGCAAAATAGCCCATGTATCCGCCTCGATAGCAAAAATGATTGAAATGAGTGATTAGTATAACGCTAATACGATGTAATTCGTGTCAGTTTAGTTCCTTGATTCGGATGAATGGATACGGTGGTAATTCTTCTTATGGAAAAGTCGTACACCATCTTCTTGATTGATTTGCGAATAGAAGCATTTGTGAACAGAAGCATCGGTGCGGATGTGAGGTATCTAAAACTGTGTCTGAATCTCTTTAAATCTCAAGAATTCTCATCATTGAGAAAAAATCCCTCTTATAGATCCAACTGACTTGAGGTCAGTGAGCCAGGGCAGTTGGTATGATACGAATGTGCCAAAATCGACGTCGACGTCAATATCTTCTCCTGCGAGCATGAAAGCAATATGGAAGTACAACTGCAACAGTTTTAATCTTTAATCTTTGATCTTTCGGATCACCAACGGATCATGTGCCGTATAGAGTTTCATTGGGGACGGGTAGGTTTTGATGGATTTAGTCACAGGGGGGTTTTATCGGGAACAGAAAATGAGAACTACTGACCATAGCGGCACAGTACGGAAGACTGAAGATCTTCGTGAGAAAACCGACCAGAAAAAAATTACGCTCGATCGTGTAGTTTCTGAATACGTATTCTTACTTTTTATCACTCATGAAGCTGAAATGTAAAATTCATAGAAATCAGCCTACATACGGCATGCATTAGTCTCAATGTATTCTGATTTATTGATCCTAGTGAAAAAAACACCTACCGCATGACGGAGAATAGACAGAGCCGGACAAGGCAGGCGCCATAGAGCAGAGACGACAGAGTATTGCAGATGACGGTAACGATGAACATGTTTAAGTAGATCAGCGCCTGGAAGGGAAGCTTATACTTGTACCGAAGTAGAATCCACTATGTTCTGTAAGCCGGCACTCGGATGAGAATGTAGATTCTAGAGGGCACTGAGCCCAGAGCGGTGAAAATTCAAAAGTGCTTTTATATCAAGCTCTTTTACAGTCGTCATGCGTGTCCGGGAACGTTTTACCAAGTAGTTGATCCGACCCTTGGGCTAAGAGGGCGTTCGCCTGAGAGTCGAACAATGGCTGGCACAGCTAGGAAAAGTAGATTCTCTAAAACTTCGGGTTTTGGGGTTTTCGTAGGTGCTGATTACGATGAGCGTACTCTTTTTCCAACGTCACGTCGAAATCAGTTTTTGTGAAATTTCTCCTCCTACAAGGGCGCTAAAAATAGGCGAAAATGTTTTCCGGGCTAAAATTTGATGCTGGTCTACTTCATTTTTCATCATTTTCTATTGTAATAAAGTGGAATGTACCCGGGGAGACTATGATAGATCGGACCGGAATGATCCAAGGATTCCAAGTAAATATTTCACTAACATTAAAACATGCCCGAAAGGTTTCACGCAAAAGATAGTGTAACCTTCTGTAGAGGGATCATAATATTCCGAGGGATCATAATGGTGCAATGTTGACATGTCACATTTTTTCGGGAACCTTTTACATCGGAAATAGGTTTTGGGAGCTATTTTTCTGGAACGCTTATCTCGGAACCGCTCGACTGAAAACCGCAAACCTAGAACTAATATCTTGGAATGAGAGGGAAGGAACTCGTAGAGTCAGAATTCGTTTTTGAAAAACGTTCATCTCGGAACTTTTCAACCTTAGAACTTTGCAAAGATAAGGCGCCATATAGTCTAAATATGAGACGAATCGCGAGAGAATTACCCATTTTCAAGCACCCTGTGCGATCCGCCAAAAGTTATTCCTATCAGGCCTCCAAGATGACCTAAGGTACTTCGAACGATGCTCTTTCAAACTGCGTTTCAGGAATTTTGATATCGGGTCTAAATTTCGCAATACGAAAGATCAAAGATCAAGTACACAACAGATTTTAGCAAAATGCTCGTCACGGAAATGGCCATAACTCGGCTCAAAATAAAAATATTGACTCGATCCAAGTTGCATTAGGTAGATAAAAGATCGAACAACATTTCGGAACACTGAAACTCATTCCTGGCTGATGCGCTGGTGCGGAGCGGTCGGGTGGCCAACAAGACGGTGCTACTATGGGGATACCGATTTGCCTGTTAAGCCACTATGTTTTTTTCAAAGAACCTATTTATGTCTAAAAAATATCCAAAAATCAGGCAAATCGGAGGGTGGAAAAAAAAGGGCTGGCACTTTTGTCCGCCGGGTCGAAAATGAGTTTCGGAAAAAATAACGTTAGCCACTCTATTTCATCACATATCTGCTCAAAGTTATTAAATATTATTAGAAACAATCAAAAAATTCCATTGGAACACTCTAAGGGTACTTTAAAGGGAGAAAAATCGATATTCCGACCCTTGGTGACCCACATTTTCAAAGTGCTCTGAAATGGAGCCCATTCACCTTTCTAGTGTTTTTAAAAGTGCCCTTATGGTAACTTTTTACGTAGAACTCGAAAATCGACCTTAGGAAGTGGTATCTTCAAACCCGACCCAGATCCTGTGGTACCCACTCCGGAACCAGGTGATATGTGGTACCACCGAAATTTTGTCTCAAACCTATACATGTGATAGTGAATATTGAAGATCTCGACGAGATAAGCATTTTCTG
>LS586803.1:0-26078 GCA_900490775.1 Pristionchus maxplancki
CCGCAAACTACAGACACCACAGTTTCTTTCCCAGAGCGGCAAGACTAGTCGTAAATTCCGGAATATTGACCAGTTTCTCTGATTGACCCATTGTGTAATTGTCATTGCTAATTCATGTCGTCGTTGATTCATCATTTTCACTATTATAATTTGTACCCGCGTTCTTCCTTGTGAATACGCATAAATATTATTATTATTAAACATTTGAGCACTACCTATTAATATGTTTCAAATTTACAATTTATTTATTACAAATTAATTGCTAATTATTTCTAGAACTGTGACACGCTTCGATTTCACCGATCCCAATGAGCCCTGCCACGATATTGCGTTTGTTATCGAGGGAGAAATGATCTATGCCAGCAAGCAGGTATTTAATAATACAGTTAAAAAAGGTACCCCAGAATGGTCAGAATAACATATTTAATTTTGTTATTTTTGATACCCCCTTCCTACCCTTTTTAACTCTGATACGTTTGAAAATACAAAGAATGTGAAAAATTCAGATTCTCGCATTGCATTCTCCTGTCTTCAATTCCATGTTCTATGATGCTGAGAAGAACAATAAGGAAATTGTTCTGAACGATATAAATCGAGAGGTGACATCTCATCGAATTTTCCTTTTTTTTAAAAATAATTTATTATCAGGCGTTTATCGATATGCTTCGCATGATCTACTCCTCCAACGTGAGAATGACACGTGAGCTCATTTTTTAGTCTTGCCGCTCATTTCTTATACGAAATGTTTCTTATATAAATAAATAATATCGATGAGTCGTCAGACGTTCAAATTTTATTTCAGATGTTGCGGCTAAGTCTCTAGTGGAGCTTGGTGATCGTTTCCAGATTGCGGTTAGTAGTTTGAAATTTTGCTCACAACTTCTCCGGCAACGTCGTTATGAATTGTTTCTCGTTTTTTTTATATATGGAAGCCCTTCACTGGCCTAGCAGTGGCGCACCTGCCTAGAATAATGGTGTCACCTTTACCTTTACCTTCGCAGAGTCTGTTGTACCGTGCGGAGGCGAGTCTCACTACTGCTCCCATTGAGGATCAGTTTATCTTCGCCGACAAGTACAATATGTACGGCCTGATGGTGAGTGGCATGAAATCTTACAGCAACAATAAGTCCAATAATTCTAAATCCTCTCTTACGTTATTTTATTTTCAGAAGCACGGTCTTTCTAATCTCTCGACCCAGGAGGATTTCGATAGTCTTGAGGTTGGTTTACAAGAAAATCAATCAATTATAATTACCAATGGCTTAATTTTTTTCAAGGAATTGACCTAGCCCGTTCCCCGCTTTCCTCTCCTCGATTTCCACTACCTGAACCCATGAAAACCAATTAGTTGGTGTGGTTCCAGAGAGTTGGCTTTCTCTCTTCTCATATTGTCAACTTTAACTAAAGGGAACTCCGGGGATAAGGGGAGGATTCTGCAGAACCGTAGTCTTGACTCTCTTTGATTCCCGAAACGCGGACCGTTTATAAATATACTAACACTAAGTCACCTCTTCCGTACCAATTGTGGGCGAGAGAAAGCATTCTTTATGGAAATAAGCCAATGAATTGGTAATTGGAATTGGTTGAGCATCTCTAGTGTCCACGGATTACCCATCGTGGTCATCATAGATTGTGAATTTGTTCTTTCAGAGTTTTTTCCCTACTTTCTCCGATTCTACGATATCCGCCATTAACGAACGTATTGACGATATTAACAGGTGATTTATCCGATACGTGTTTCAAAGTTAGCATGCGTGATCTTCTAGTGGCATTTTGTTTTCAGAAGATTTTCTGTCGAAGCACCTGCTGTACAAATAAGATCGGAACCAGGTCCATTTAATTTACAATATTCCGAGCAAACCTGAAACAGAGGAAGTTTTATTCATTTTTGTGTAAATGTTGAATGTTTTACAGACGGCGTTATCCGATTCGAGTTCGAAAATGCTTCGAATCTGAATGGTAGAGACGGGAACTTCGTTTATTCCCCCGAAGTCGAAGTGAAAGGAGCTTTCTGGTTAGTCTTGAAATTTAAATGACCTTGATTTATCTTTAGAGTCATTGTACGATTAACAAGTTAAAAATAGCATACATGTAAACATACTACTTTTGAACGATGCAAAGGAAAACTATCAAAAACCTGCCCACTTTTAATGGACGGGAAGTAATATTTTAAGTTTTGTTGATATTGGTATTCGACCTCTATTTAAATTAAAGTAAGTTTGGGAAATGGTTAGTTGTTCAAATTAAACTAAGCATTTTTACAAACAATAATTTCAAAGCGAGCGTCGAAATATGGAATGCAAATTTTTTGTTGTTTTTTAAGGAGAGTGAGAATCTACCAGAAGGACAATCTTACCGCGACTTTCGAATTGATGGGCAATCAATCGACGGATTGGAGCTATGATGTGACTGCCGAGTGCACTCTCGTCAATATCGATAGCAGCAAAAATGTTATTTACGAAGTGAGTTGCACTGCATGGTATTACGTAAACTTGAAAATATTACAGTATCGTCCGAAAAATAAGACGAAAAGTGTGACTAACATATATACGATGTATAGATGGCCAATGGAGATGCATGAGGAGGTGAGCGAGTTTGAAAGGCATATTATACTGTTGAAAAAATGTCTCGTGGGCTTCAAATATTACTGTAGTTGGCATAACAAAACGATTTAATAGCTCCTTAATTTTTTTACGATATTTTTCTAGGGATTCATCAATGACGGTAAAATTACTGTGGAATGGCGCTTCTGGATCTCCAACATGAAGGGATTCAGGTCAGAAATGCATTACAAATCTTCTTTGATTGTGTAATCAATAAAAAAATTCTAGAACTCTTCCTCGCTTCGATTTCACGGACCCGAATGATCCTCGCCACGATATTGCATTGGTGATCGAAGGAGAGAAGATATATGCCAGCAAGAAGGTTGTTTATTCCTTTAGAAATAAAATAAAAAAATGAAAAATTGAAGATGCTCGCAGTTCATTCTCCCGTGTTCAATGCGATGTTCTTTGGTGGTTATTCCGAAAATGATAAGAAGGAAATCGAGCTGAAGGATGTGAATCGGGAGGTACATTTTATATTCGTTTTGACATAAATTTTCATTGCATATTTTATTTAAGGAATTTCTCGAAATGCTCCACGTGATCTACCCCTCCAACAAGACAATAGTAGGTGAGAATAATGGTTTTTTTATTAATTCACAAATTGTATTTCTTGTATTGTAATTGTAAGGGCTTTATTTTTTTCCTTTTCAGGGGAATCTGCAGAATATCTACTGGAACTTGGAGAACGATTCCAAATTTCGGTATTTTTTCTTATTTTTTCTATGTTGTTTGGCAATACTAACCGTGGTTTTAACCAGAATGATGTGGATAGATTTAAAACTATTGGTAATTATTTACAGTGTGTGATCGAGCGTGCGGAGAAGTGTCTGATGGACTCTCATGGTCTCGGGTTTTCAACAGTCGATAAATTGAGAATCGCCGACGAGTATAGACTGTGCGCTCTGAAGGTGGGTTAAATATATATCTCACAGTGAGTTTACATTTTACAGATGCATTGTATCACTTCTCTCAGAACCGCACATGATATCGATGAGATCAAGGTACTTCTTTTCTCTCAAATCAACGATCGTCAACCTTTTTCACTGTTTACGCAGCAATTAGGAACGGTTACTGCGTTTAGTTTCTCTCTCTCTAAGGAATCGTCCATCTACAACGAGTTCTCCGACGCAACGCAAAGTGAACTTCTCGACCGACTCTCTCAGATTGCCGTGATCGAAGAAAGAAGTTCTCGAAGACGTCGTGCATGGTGAAGACAACCCGTGCATTAATTATCTTCGATTCACAACCATTCCATTCTCGTTAATCTACATATGACTCAGTTTTCGCTTCGAATTTGTTTTTTTACATTTCGTTTCACAATTTTCGAAAAATCTTGTTTTGATGATCTGAAGCACAGTTAATCGATTAATTGTCCATTCTGTTTACTCGTCGAAATTGTTCGTTCCATTCAATTTTCGTTCTCACACGATAAATATGAAACTATATCTAACTAGTAGATTCCTAATTGTGGATGATCAATCCATGAATATCTATAATTCTATGCGACTTCTTGCAGTGAATCTGAAGTTGAAGGAGTGCTGAAAAAGTTGAGAACGTGCACTGCCGCTTGTAGTTCATCGTGTGGTGCAGTGCAGCGTGCTCAACCTAGTATTGTTTCTGTTGTGCAGCGGCCATCTCTGTGTCTTATCTTTCGGTCCTCCCTCTCCATGCCCGAACCAATGTTGAGCTCTCGTTTTGTTTCAGTCTTGTTGCTACTGCTGTTGTTGATAGAATTATCCTCCTAATTTTCAAATAACATTCAATACTTAACTAGTGTTGCACCTATTCAGTCTCCCAATTTCTTTCAGAATGCCTTCACCCAAAAAGAATGATAAAACTGATGCAGCAAAAATGAAGAAAACTGCGCCAGGTTTGCTAGCTGTTTTCAATTATTTTAAATTCGGCTACAACTTTGACTTTTTAGAATCTGACTGCATCCGATGGCTTAGTATCATGGAGGGATTAGCATGACGTTAGGTCCCGGAGATAGCATTTACAAAAGTGTACAGCTTACAAAGCTCCTTAAAAGGTTTTCACAGACGGCGTCATCCGGTTCGAGGTCGACGACGTCTCGGCACTCAAGGAGGGCGATTATCTCTATTCGCCTGCTGTTGAAGTGAAAGGGGTGCCGTGGTGAGTTTTTGAGGAAACATAAGCGGAGAAGAATTTTGTCTATTAAATGAGAACAATATCGATGCGAAGGAACGCATATATTTGTGGCGATTTCAGGAGAATGGAAGTGTCCCACTTGGACTCCGCACTCACCGTTGAACTCACCTCGGTGCACACCCAGTTGGCCCCCTGGAAAGCTGATGTGTGTACCGAGTGCACACTTCTGAATCACAACGACAAGAAAAGTGTGATTACAGAGGTGAGGTTGAGATCCATAATATCTATTAATATTTATGAACACAGGAATCTAAAGAAATGCTACTTACAAATATGAACTATTTCTATTCAACATTTACTAACATTGCCAAATGGGAAGAAATTATCGATGAAAATAAGGTAGTTCCCATTCTAAAAGATTAATTAAAAGGCTCGACTTGAGGGATTCATCAAAAACGGCAAAATTACTGTCGAGATTCGCTTCTGGGTATCAAAGATGAAAGGAATCAGGTCAGTTAAAAAACTCTGTTGATAATTATTGGCCTATAATATTTTATAGAACTTTTCCCTGTGTCGATTTCACGAATCCGAATGAGCCCCGTCACGATATTACGTTCGTGATCGAGGGAGAGAAGATATATACTACTCAGAGATTTGAGGGCATGCAAGCCGCAAGTAGGGGGCATGCATGCCGCGGGCTAAAAGCGTGCATGCCGGCTGCCTCAAAGCATGTAAGCTGCAGGTTGCGGCTGCCACGCTTTTTAACTGCCCTGTACATGCCGCATAACAGCCCCTTGCCTGCTCCCTACCTGCCCGTTACTCGCCGTTCCTCCCCCCTTCCCTTCCGCCCCTGTTCATGCTCTGCTATTTGCGCATACAATGTATGAAATTTCACTGTTTATTTGTTCTAACGAGTCTCATTCTGGGGCAAGCCAAAATCACGATTAAATTACTAAACAATTTGCTACCGAATGAAAATTACACCAGATACATTACACGCGGTGTCTATTTTGTACTACATTTACTCGAATTCTCAAAACAATGCAACTAATGAGATCACTGACTGGTGATTAGGTAGAAAACACAGTAAACGAAGAAATGGTTACGAGCGTCCTTCTACGTTTCCGTTCTTGGCCTTTGCACGCTGTCTCTCCTTGGTACTGAAAAAACCGATTAAAAGGGAATAGTTCAACTTTCGTAGACTGTCAATTAGGGTTGGCATTTTGTGTCCAATGGACTGTCTCAGACACAATTGTGTCCCAAATTTCGGACACAATTGTGTCCCAGACAGAATTCTGTCCCATTTCTCATCTCCTCGCTCTTTCGACGCGGTCAATCTGCTTTGTGCTGAGGCGAATGAGAAAGAGGGAAATTGTTTGGGACACAATTGTGTCCCAAAGGCGAGAGATCATTTTTCATTCGGATCATTCCTGTCCGAAACCTCGGGAAGAGAACGGTTCTTTGGGACACAAAATGCCAACCCTACTGTCAATATTAAAGATCCCGTCCACACCCTGCGGCACGAGATCCGCGGCTTAAACGTGAATGTTTGGTCAATTTGGTTTGTCATTGATTTCTAAAATAACCAATGGTTATAAACACACTAAAACAACGATTAACCTGATCGCCGCTTCACCCGTAGTACATCCTTTGTTGCACGAGAGCGCCGTTTGAGGTTCATTACCTGTAAATAAACTAATGATTTCTAAAAAAATAATGAATACAAGATCAAAGTTCGCTTCGGACAACAAAGGTCATATGAGTATTTGCTAATGAACAAAATTGTGGACATAATTAACAACATCAACCTATCACGATAGCATAAACCAATGAAAATGCACCGAGTGAATATATAAAAAGGCACAAAAAGCGAATAAATAAGCTACAATGAAACCAATCGATAATCTTCCCCGAGAATATTCCGCGATTCGCTTTAAATTTACGAACGTTCAAGCGGAGCAGATACCTGACTAGCTGCAGCTTGAATGCCCAATAGCTGCCCATTGCATGCTACCTACCAGCCACCTGTAGCTTGTATGCCTTGCTCTTTCATTGCTTATTTATTACGATAGTTCATGTTCAGCAGGTTTATTACTACCTGCTGCATGCATGCCTTCTGCCTGTCATTTACATGCCACCTGCCGGATAGCTGCGGCGCGTACTTTTTAGGCGCCATTCACCCGCGGCTTGTATGCCCTCAAATCTCTGAGTAGCAAGCAGGTATCACATAAGAATCAACCGTTCCGATTATTCTAGTTCCTCCCTGCGCAATTTAATAGTTGATTACGGGATCTCAGTCTTTTAATGTGCTCAATCGGTACCTATAGCCTTTACTCATAGAGAAGATCGCCATTTTTATAAATAATCTATTATAGAAAATAAAATGTTCTGTAATGTGTGCTAAACACCGTAATAACTTTGATGAGCTTCGAAACGCACGATATTTTGGTCTTTCGAAGGATAATTATAATGAAAAACATTTCAGTTTCTTGCTCTGCATTCTCCCGTCTTTCATGCTATGTTCAATGACGATTTCGAAGAAAGAGACAAGGCGGAAATCGAGCTGAAGGATGTGAATCGAGAGGTAAATTTTCATTTGAATAAATTGTGAATTCAATTTTAAAGGAGTTTCTCGAGATGCTTCGTGTGATCTACCCATCTAGCAAGAAGATCAGAGGTTATTTTTATTATCTTGTGATCTTTTAAAAAAAAGTATGTTTTGAAAATGTGACAATAAATCGCTCTCTAATTGGGAGGAGAAAATGCTTTCAAGTATTCATATTCAGAGGATTCGGTTGAATATCTACTGGAGCTCGGGGATCGTTTCCAAATTGTGGTAAGTTGTACAATTTCATATTTGGATGGGACAGTTGGTTTCGAATAATTCTTTTCGGCATTTTATAGTGCTTAATGGATCGTGCTGAGAAGTTTCTGACGGACGTTTACGATTTTTACTTCTCTGACGCACAGAAGCTGCGAATCGCCGATAAGTACAGACTGTACGGACTGATGGTGGGCGATAGAATATTATCACTATCTGAACGATTAAATCATGGGGTTTGCATCATTTCAAAAATACTATAACCATCCTGTCTCCATATAAATTTCTAGTTATATGCATTGAGTAGGGATGGACCCCCGCTAAACGGTCGGCGTTTCGAATAATGAACTACAAATATTATGCTATTATTAAATATTTTCGTTTCTAGGAGCACTGCATCTCAGCAATCGATAAACCGGTCGGTTTCAAGACTATTCAGGTAATTTCAATCATGTTTTTCTGAAATGGAATGATCTTTTTCGTTCAGGAATCAGACATCTACAGTGAGCTCTCCGATGGAACGAAAGCCGCACTATTCGAACGTCTTGTTAAGATTGCGAACGACAAATAATTGTCGTTCATTCCGTTTTATCGTCGAGTTGTTCTCACAACTCTCTAAAAGTTTAATCGTAGTGATCAAGTAGTGGCATTCCATACAATGTAGTATTTCCATGTAGTAATTTTTTTAGCTGTTCGTGTCATTCGGATTCGTTCTCACCCGGTAAATATGTAACAACTGCGAAATATTTGATTCTGAATTGTGGTTATACAGTCCATTGATCATATTTAATTTCTTCGGTGTGGTCCTAAATTACGAGGGAATCCCTCATTTCTCTGGTGCCGCAACTGTCTCTGCCGTCTCTCACTTTCTCTCTGTCTGTCGCTTGTCGCTTTCCTAAGAAATGTTTCGCAATATTCGTGTTACTTTGTTGGCGTTGTTTTGTATTTAATTTTGGCTCTCTTTCCGACGTGCCACTGTAGATCCCGCGCAAGATTGACACAAGGTTCAGGATCGACTATCATATCATATTTATTTATCCTGACATCAAGGCAATGGGCCTGCAGGAAGTACAATCCTGCACTTTTTCGCTCTAATTAGGATTGTCTCGTTCCCAGAATGTCATAGGTCGAGGGATGTGATCTTCTTAACTTTATCTTCCCAACTGTCCGTCGAGCATAGTCGATTACTGTTGAGACTTGCGGAAGTCCATCCAGCCACCGAAGTCTGACTAGCGTGGTTTAGAGTAAACTCACGAAGCAGTCTTCTTGAATGGGGCCTTTCTTGGCGGTAGAGCACACGAGACGATAGGACGAGACGGACAAGGTTCAGGATCGACTATTGCGCTCTAATTAGGATAGTCGGGGAGATATTTGCTGGAACGGGCGATTGCGTGATTGGCCTCAACATGCACGCGATAGCCAATTTTAAGCCACACTGAGTGTTGTAATAAGAACTCGCGTGGTTGTCTCTACTCTTTTGTTTTGTTATGCGTTTGTCTACGGCTGCTCATTTACCCAAATTAATTCAGAATGCCTCCACCAGAGAATATTGGCGATACTGATGAAGCAGGAATGAAGAAAACTGAACCAGGTTTGTTCGATATTTATTGAATGGTTCCTGTAGAACGTTTTCGATCACGATTGAGAGCAAATTCTAGTCCTTTACTTTCCAACTTCACGCGAAATCGTAATATTTTATTGCTATCACAATAATATTTTCTTCCAGACGGCGTTATTCGATTCGAAGTCGAAAACGTCTCGGCACTGGATTATGATGGCAAATATTCACATGAGATCGAAGTGAAAGGAGTGTCCTGGTGAGTGTGAGGTTAATATTTCGAATCAAATATGAATGTAGTATAATTATAGGATGATGATAAATATTTTGCGATTTCAGGAGAGCTCGCGTTTACAAAAACAGTTCTCCCCGAAGGGGGCTGACCGCGGATTTGAAGCCGATGACCGACCAATTGACGCAATGGGATGTTGATGTGGAAGCTGAGTGCACTCTCGTCAATATTGATGACGAAAACACTGTGGTTCAAAAGGTAAGTTGTCTGTTCCCGAACCACAAGGAGTTACAGGAATCACAGCGCTCTTTTCGAGACGGAACAACCCGTATTTTTGAACTTCACATTTGGGATGATATTATCGATGAAGAGAAGGTGGGCATTTTCTATGTTAGCTGGTTCAACTTTCCAATTAACGGCAATCAATATTTAAATTGGAAATTGCAAATCATTAGTTTATTTATTATTTAGTACAATTATTATTTATATTTTAGGGATTCATCAATGGCAACAAAATCACTATCGAAATCCGTTTCTCAATTTTACACATGAAGGAAATCAGGTAAGTAAGACATGATCGTTTATACATTTCTTGACAAAAACATCAGTGAGTAATGTTATCTTTCTCAGAGCCGTTTCTCGCAACGATTTCACGGATCCGAATGATCCCCGTCATGATATTACATTGGTCATTGAAGGAAAGAAGATATATGCAAGCAAACAGGTGAACCTTTTCAAAGATATAATACAATAATAAATATATTGCAGCTTCTCGCTGCTCATTCTCCTTTCTTCAATGTGATGTTCTATGGTGATTTTGCAGAGAAGAGCAAGAAAGAAATTGAACTAAAGGATGTGAATCGAGAGGTTAACTTTAATTTTGCGATATCTTCTTTATAATAAGGCTTGTTTAGGAATTTATTAATCTGCTTCATGTCATCTATCCCTCTAACAAGATGATCACTGGTAAGATGAATTATTTTTGTGATTCATAGTTTTAAACACCACATCCTTGTGTTGAAATGTAAGAAAAAAACAATTTTCTTATTTAGATGAATCGGCGGAATATTTGCTCAAGCTTGGGGATAGATTCCAGATTGCGGTACTCGAGTTTATTTAGTATTCTTAACTGTGTTTTGTTTTAAGTTGTCTTTAATAGGAGAATACATTAACAGAGTGCGATGGAAAAGGTGGAAGACTATCTGATTATTCATTCATTGATTCGTCCTCTCGAGAAGCTGATAATCGCCGATAAGTACGGACTGTGCGGACTGACGGTGAGTGACGGAATAGAGAGATATTTTATCGGAATGTACATTCGAAAAACGGTATTGTTCTATTTTTTCCAGGTTGATTGCACTGGTAAAATCCAGGACGTGGAGACATTCGAAGTTATTTATGTACATTCTTTTTTATTAACATGAATTATGTTTTGAAATCTTCAGAGATCTCCCTTGTACGAAGGATTCTCCAATTACATGAAAGGAGCGCTTTCCGACAAATATGAAGCTATGGGCAAGTGAGTATCGGTAATTTGCATCTATCGTTCTTCGATTAACGATCAGTTAAAAAATGACTTATTGTTACATAAACAATTTGTATTAAGCGATCTTCAATACACTGATGATGATGATGATTTCTTTGATTACTATAACGCTGCTTTTGTTGGAACTAGGAAAATAGATCCAGGTTTGTTTCATAACTATAAAGCTAGATGTTTCCGAATTCTGTTAACTTACGAGATATGCCCTCATCAAAACTGGAAGTCGCGCAAATTGATTTTCAGATGGAGTCATTCGATTAATTGTTGAAAACGTTTCAAATTTGGATTACTATGGGAAATGCTTCGCTGAGGTCGAAGTCAATGGATTGCCCTGGTGAAAATTTTCTCAAATTTGTTATAACATAAATGGTTAGCCCACTCAGTTCTGTTCGATGGAAAGAAAATGCAAATGTAACTATTTTTTAAAAATTTCTTTATTCCTACTCCCACTCCCACAACAATCGAAGTTATTGTCTGTCTTCTTTTTATATTAAAAATATGGATGCGTGCTCTCTAAGCTTATCAATCTATTTAAGGATATTAAATGCTAGAAGAATTCGAGAGAGACTTGTTCTTGACTTGTTCACTACCTTTAATCAATCGAGAGAGTGGAATGTTGATGTGGAAGCTGAGTACACTATCCTTAATCTCGATAGAAATAAAGATGAGGTATTCTACAAAGAGGTAAGCTTGTAGTTCATATTTTCTTTGATTTCATTTTTTTTTCTTTGATTTCAGAAACGGTTCTTTAAAGGAGTGACTGTCTCACAAATTATTCCGATGGAAATCATTCTCGATTCTAAGAAGGTTAAATTTGAAATATGCTTTAATGATTGTTTCGTTAATTTTTTATTGGCTAATTTCTTTCGTTAGGGATTCATCAAGAACGACAAAATTACTGTCGAAGTTCGCTTCTGGATTTCAAACATGAAGGGAATCAAGTCAGGCACAGATGATCATTTAAATCTCTAATATGGAATTAAATATAAGCTTTAGAACCATTCCGCATTTCGATTTCATTGATCCGAATGACCCCCGTCATGATGTCACATTCGTTATCGAAGGAGAAAAGATCTATGCCAGCAAGCAGGTATCTTTGCAATAAATTTTGCTGATGATGATGATGATGATGATTATATATTGCAGATTCTGGCTTTCCATTCTCCTGTCTTTAATGCGATGTTCTATGGTCCATTCACAGAGAAGGACAAGAATGAAATTGAACTGAACGATGTGAATAGAGAGGTAAACGATCGGTTCAAAATATTGTTCATTCACATTTTAAAGGAGTTTCTCGAGATGCTTCATGTCATCTATCCTTCCAACAAAAATATCACAGGTGACATTCATTAGTCAATTTGGAAATTAAATTTTTATTTGTTCAGTCGATTCGGCTGAGTATCTACTGAAGCTCGGTGATAGATTCCAGATTGAAGTGGGTTATTTTATTCTGATTTGAATCTATTTTCTTCCTAATCTAAATAATATAATTGAAAGGATGTGATCGAACGTGTTGAGAAGTTTATCCTTGCCTCGAACTTTAACATTCACCCGCATCTTCCGGGATTTCCTAACATGGAGAAGCTGAGAATCGCCGACAAATACAGATTGTACGGACTGATGGTAAGCGGAATTTAACTATTCTAATATTTTCTTGATTAATTATACGGTGAGTTGCAGAAGCAGTCTCTCGGATATCTCATGACTTCCGATCAATTCAAGAATATCAAGGTAATTTTTCGTCCAGCTTTTTTATTAGAATTTGCATTGTTCCTAATTGAACTCGTGCATTTGAGGAATCATCCATCTACAGTGATCTCTCGTATGCGACTTTAGCCGCACTCTTCGAAAAGCTACTCGAAATTGCCAAGTGATCTACAATTGATGATATTCGATCTTCGATTCACAACCATTCCGTTTTCTCTGATGTACATATTGTTCCCAGTATACTCATCGAAGTTGTTCTTTACATTTCGTTCACCGTTTTTCAGAAGCTCAATCTAAATTTTCCTAATTTGAAGCACAATTTCTGTTATTAATTCTTTGATTTGCAATCATTCCTTTCTGTTTATGCTTCCGGAATCTGGATTCCAGATTATTCATCGAAGTTGTTCATTCAATTTTCGTTCTCATCCGATAAACATGTAACTATTGCACGCTATGGTAGTTTCAATTTTGGTTGAGCAATCCATCTGTAATACTTCTATTTTCTCCTCGGCGACATCCCTTCCTTCCAAATCGAACCTGCAGAATGTTTGTTGGGTGCTCTCGGCGGGCGAAAGACTGCGAAAGTGTGGACTCATCTCGTTCAGAGTCCGTGATCTCGACGAGAATAGACAATCGGGTGGAATTCAGGTGGATGAGGTTTAACTAGAAAATCATGCAGTACGTCACAGCGTGTCAGACGGCCCAGATAATCCAATTATCGCGGCGGAGAGGGATCGATTATTCCCCATGACTCGCGCGCCGCGAAGCGGTGCGAGAGAGTGAGGGCAAATGAGAGATTTTTGAGAATAAAAGCACGTTTTCAAGCGCTGCATCAAGAAAAATCAAAAATTGAAAATTTTGCCAATACCAACTGTCCACAGAGGTATTACCAACTGACCTGCGTTGACAGAATGTTTCTATCTCAACCCAGTCCCTAGAAAAACTTTGATTTGTGCTAGATATGACCTATTTACATTGTAAATTCAAGTTTTATTGCATGTTTTCAAGCGCTGCATCAAGGAAAAGCAAAAATTGAAAATTCTGCCAATACCAACTGTCCACAGAGGTATTACCCACTGACCTGCGTTGATAGAATGTTCCTATCTCAATCCAGTCCCTAGAAAAGCTTTGATTTGTACTCTACAACGTGACACCGCACAGAATAACAGAGTAGACGAAATGTTTCGGGTATGTTTCACTTGGTTTGTAAAACGAATTCGATCGATTTCGATCCACTCCCTCTCATTTCCTCATATCCGACCGCACGTTTCACTTGGGAGGGGCGAAAATAAATGGGAGGGGAAGAGAGTCGCACGCATCCCTCTCCGCCGCGATAATTGGATTATCTGGGCCCTCTGACACGCTGTGTACGTCTGACGTACAGTCTCGCTTTGCATTAAAAAAAATAAAAAAACATCTGCGAAAAGAAAGAGCAATTTGTGTGCTAATTGAATTATCGCCCGCTCATTGTGTGCTAGAAAGTGAGGGGAGAGGGGTTCCCTCTCTCATTCATCGTCCGAACGGCGGAGGCGAGCTGCGGGGAGAGGAGAAGAGCGCGCATACGTGAGTGGAAAGGAGAATCAGGGTTACTGTAGGGATCCCAGAGTGCTGTAGGCCTGGATCAGCAGTTGCCCATCGCATATCCGTAGCGTGCCTTGCAATTCTGATGCGTTGGCTGCGTCGACAGGTTGTGGTACTAGAGGCACAGAAACAATAAAGGCGGAGAAACCGGTTGTGCAATCGACGCGCGAGCGAAATGAGTCGCTTGTTGGCCTGTGTCGGTCTCGCTTTCCGTATCCTTCTAGTGAGCTTCCCTTGTTTGAATAGGTAGAAGACTGAGAAGGTCTACTGTGGTGGGTAGAGCATGATTAATTTTGATTGTAATCCTTGCAGGCAGTGCCCTGCGAAGCAGCAATGAAGAAATCTCAACCAGGTGCCTTTTTGTTTTTTTTTCAATCAACTTTCTCATATCTAACTGCACCTTTGCAGACGGCGTGATCACATTCGATGTCGAGAATGCGTCGACGCTGGATGCCGAGCAACGGCACTCGCCCGAGATTGAAGCCAACGGAGTCTTCTGGTGAGCATTAACTAGTACACCTCATCTCATTATTATTAGTTTGTTAATTAATTAATTAATTAAAATTCAGGAGAATGGCCGTTTACACGTACGAGGACGATCTGTGGGTGGACGTGCAGTCGCTGTACAGCCAGACGACGCCCTGGAGTATGGACGTGAAGACCGAGTGCACCCTGGTCAACGAGAAGGGTAGCAAGAACGTCGTTAAAGAAGTAAGCCTGGCAGTATTTGTCCTTCGGCACTACTGTAGAACACCGGCCACGGCCCACCCATGCACAGCGCCCTTACTTGCGAATAGAACAGAAACGTCGTTATTTTCGGCAACTATTTTACAAATTGGTGGCCGACTTGAGTTAATAAGTACGCGAGTGGAGATCACTTTTGTCAGGACTCGGATACGCTCACCTATCTCTATGTATCCAGCTGCGGATTGCCTATGATGAAGTGGGACACAGTCATCCGACCGGAGAAGGTATTCGCGGATTTGAACCATACATGGACAGGAATTGTGGCTAGGGCATGGATATCTGGTGGGTATGAAACGAAAATGCACTGAAATAAGGGAATTATGCCTAGTTTTACTATACACTTATGGCAATCTGGTGGGTTTAACTCGACAGAATCGGTTGGGTATTCCTGCTACCAACAGTGATGCATGTGTATGATTTGAATGCCTAAAATATTGCGATAAAATCCGAGAATAGCGCCGATAAATGTGCATAAATTTCAGGGATTCATCAAAGACGACAAGATCACAGTGGAAATTCGCTTGTGGATCTCAAACCTGAAGGGAATCAGGTACGCCGTTCAGTGAATCATCAATCTGATAATGATTCTCAGAACAATTCCTCGTGTTGATTTCACGGATCCATCAAATGCTTTTCACGACGTGATTCTGGTAGTCGAAGGAGAGAAATTGTACGTCAGCAAGCAGGTACTTTTCTTTTGAAATTTGGGGTGGTATTTTGAAAATTGATTACAATTTTGTTTAAATTTGAGATGCTCGCAATTCATTCGCCCGTTTTCTATGCGATGTTCTATGGAGAATTCGGCGAAAAGGAGAAGAAGGAGATCGAGTTGAAGGACGTTGAAAGAGAGGTGAGGGAATTATTTATTGGTTATTATTATTATTGTTATTATTGTTATTATTATTAATTATCAAAACACGCACAGCCCTTCATCGAGTTGCTGCATGTGATTTATCCCACGAAGAAGAAGATCTCGGGTGCGATGAATATGTTATTCGTCATATTGATGTCATTTCAGATTCTACTGCGATCAATTTGCTGAAGCTGGCCGATGAATTCCAGATGGAGGTTTGCGGGCCGCTTTTTCGCTCATTGGTTGACCTTCTGCAGAGTGTGATGGAGCGAGCTGAGAAGATTCTGATTGACGGATATCTGCCGAACCCGGAGAAATTGCGCATCGCCGACGAGTTTCGACTGTATGGGCTACTGGTGAGTGAGTGGCAGTAAAGCAATAGACAATCCCCCCCCCCCCCGAATTCCATCTAGTGCCTCTATATAAACAACAACGTTCAATTTCGCCCAAATTACCCGTGACAATGCCGCTGTACAGTCGTCAAATGGTCTTGATTGTAGGAGAACAGCCTCTCGGAGATGACGACCACTCAGGACTTCCGGGATCTCAAGGTATCTTATTTTGCCGGAAAAATAGATATGTCCAATTCAGAACTCGCCCATCTATGCCGATCTGTCGAACGAGACAAAGGGGATTCTCTTCGAGCGCCACCTCGACGCCTGTGAGCCAGCGAGCGAGGCCGAGGAAGAGGCGACGGATGATGAGGAGTCCGATGATTGATTAGTGCATTCTGCTGACACTAGGTCGCATAGCACATTGTACTAGTTCGAATTCGCACGACGAATAAAGCTCGCGAAGTGGTTATGTGTGTGACTCTGAAGTGTGGTTGAACAAGCCATTGCTTATACTTGAAGTTTGAACAGTTAAGAAATATTAGCCATCGACGGAAGGCAGCGACTACGTAAAGAGATGTCGCAATGGTGTACTGTAAGAAAAATCGCTTATTTTTTATCGCCGAATTTTTTGTTCAGGTTCTATTCTTGTTTTTTGTAATGGACTTGTAATTAGTTTGTGCAATTATTTCATCACCAGAATGTAACCGTCTTTCACCTCGTGCGCCCATTGACTGGTCGTCATCATGAAGCAATATCTAGCCTCCTGTTTCCCCTTCGCGCCGCTCTATCAGTCTATCGTAGCTTGCGCTGATTTCGTTGTCTTATTTAAATTAATGTCCAATTAATAAGTTAGTCATCTTGCACCCCTCAGCCGTGAATAAATCGTATTTCAACTTCAAAGTACGCCAATTTAGAATGCCTCCACCCGGGAAGATTAGTGAGACTGATGAAGCAGACATGGAGAAACATGAATCAGGTTCGTTCGCAACTCATTTATTGGTTATCATTTTTTATTGCCTATTTCATTTTGATGTTATTACAGATGGCATTATTCGTTTCGAGGTAGGAAACATCTCGGAGCTCATGGAGAAGAAACAATATTCGCCTGAAATCGACGTGCATGGAGTGCCCTGGTGCGTATTGCAATAGCCTTTTGTGCACACTTGCACGCACTCGCACAATTTCCATTTAAGGAGAATGCTAGTTGATTGTGATAACCAGTTTCTCTATGCGGATCTTCTGCCGACGAATAATCAGTTGACGCCGTGGAGTGTTGATGTAGAAGCCGAGTGCACTGTCGTTAATGTTGATGGCAGCATAATTCTTAGTAAAACAGTGAGTTAAATAAATAAAGATTTGCTCGTAGTTGATTCATATATATTTCAGGAGTCAAGTGCGTGTGGTCTCAGCCCGAGTTTTGCCCAAAAAGTCATGTTTGAGATCGAGGTGGCCGGCTTGGAGATTAAGGTGAGAAAAATTAAGTAATCTATCGAAAGTATATCGAGTAATCTATCGAAAGTATATCGAAAGAAAGTATATATTTTTTACAGTACTTATTCAAGGAGTCTGATAGACACGGAGGTCTAGGTTCATTGTCCAGATTCGCTTCTGGCTCTCCAATATGAAGGGAATCAGGTGAGAAATGTCTTTTGATGAGAAATAGTAAATTATAAACTTTCCACTTATCAGAATTTTTCCTCGCATCGATTTCATGGATTCGAATGATCCTCGACACGATGTTGCGTTGGTCATCGAAGGAGTTAAGATATATGCCAGCAAGCAGGTGGAGTGTGTATTTTCAATTTTATCCTTTAAACAATTCTGAGATAAAATACAGATTCTCGCTATTCATTCCGATTTCTTCAATTCGTTGTTCTATGGTGATTTTGCAGAGAAGAACAAGAAAGAAATTGAACTAAACGATGTGAATCTGGAGGTGAAATTTCAACTGTTTAAATATTTGTTGAATTCAATCATTTCTAGGAGTTCCTTGAAATGCTTCACGTGGTTTACCCATCTAAAAGGAAGATCATTGGTAACTCATCGATTTTGATTTTATCCCGATTTGCATCGGTTTAAAGATTCTCGAATTAAAATAATATTTTTACAATATAATAACTTTTTGTTTTTTAAATGCGTTCTATTAAGATGAATGTGCCGAGTTTCTAATCAAGCTGGGAGACCGATTCCAAATCATGGTGAGAATTTATGTGTTCTTTCGAGTATGAGTTATTTATGGTTTTACAGTTTAAAACTTTTCATTTACGACACAAATAATTTTCAGAGTCTGTTGGAGCGTGCGGAGCTTTGTCTCACAAGCGATTCGTGTTCCATTCCAATGAAGGAGAGATTACGAATTGCCGACAAGTTCGAAGTTTTCGGACTGATGGTGAGTGCACGTGTGGAATTATTGTTGCGAAAATGACTGTTGTTAGGTTTGTCTATTGCTTGTAATTTTTACTATGTTTCGCCGCACGATTGAAAATTTGCTGTTTCGCAGAATTCTTGAAGAAACTCTGTCCGGAAAACATCACTTATTTCCATATTTTTTTTTCTTGTATTTCCAGAAACACGCGATGTTCTTTCTCATCATGACCTCTCAATGCCTCAAAGATATCAAGGTATGCTCAATTATAAGATTATTTCAAAATAGTACCAATAAGTATTTCATTGCAGAATTCTTCCATCTACTCAAATCTCTCTCATGCTACGAAATACACATTAATCGAGAGGCATGTCGAAGTTATAGAGTGATTTTTTTAAAGCAATTGTCTCATTTATTTTTTGGCATACGAGTCATGGTAACAACTCATCGTCGTAACAAATGTAAAGTCAACAATAGAGCGAGAATTATTTTCCAGTTATATCACAAGATCCTTATTTAGTCAACGACCCAACTGCTATTTTCTCACTCACTCATCGCCCCCATCTCTCTCCCACATTCCAACATTAATCAGGTCAGAAGCGAAAAAAAAACAATGAAAATTATAAAAATCTATTTCAGAACCTTCCCACGCTTCGATTTCGCTGATCCGAATGATCCTCGCCACGATTTTGCACTGGTGATCGAAGGAGTTAAGGTCTATACCAGCAAACAGGTATATCATGTTTTTCGGTGTAACGATTGATTGTGAACACTTGTAGCTTCTGGCTTGTCATTCGCCCGTATTCAATGCTATGTTCTTTGGCGATATTTCGGCGGACAACAAAAGCGAAATTGAACTGAAGGACGTGAATCGAGAGGTAAACTATCGTTTAGCAATATCATACGTTAATTTCGTTGCAGGAATTTCTCGAATTGCTTCGTGTGATCTACCCTTCGAACAGAAATATCACAGGTATGTTGATTATTGCTGAATCGTTGGAACACGATTGTTTGACTGACCATATAACTAAAAGGGTAGTTTGATTAAATTAAAAACAATATTTTCAGATCAATCGGCCGATTATCTGCTAAAACTCGGAAATCGATTCCAGATTCAGGTTCGTTTTTGTTATCTCTGTGGTTCTCCCCATCCTTATCATTCCTTGCTGCTTGCATACAGGTAGAGACCCCCTCAAGAAGTACCACATTGATCTGTGTTTACAATTATGTGAATTAATTAACTTTGATCATTTCTTAATTAAAAGTAATTAATTACAGTGTGTGATCGATCAAGCTGAGAAGCACATTGCTGATTCGCTTGCTACGTCCCTCACTGAGACAGGGGAATCTGATTCAGAAGATGTCGAATTCATCGAGATGTTCTAGGTTTAGTGCTTATCGATTGCCTCTGAAGTTGTATATTCGTATGTTTACAGTATCTGAAGCGCAATTATCTATATTCCATTCCATTTTGTTTGATGTACATAGCATTCCCAGATTATTCATTGAAGACCATTCAGTTTTCGTTCGCAGACTATAAATATGTAACTATTCCAAACTATTTGATCCTGAATTGTGGTCAAGTATCCATTACACATACTTTATGGATTTCCTATATTCGATTCAGTCCATCTTCCATCCAGAATGGCTCCACCCGAGAAGATTCGCAAGACTGCTGAAGCAACGGCGAAGAGAACGCCACCAGGTGAACAAATTCCATTTATATTCTTATTGTTTGAACCTATTTTTCTAATTTGTATTCACGTTTTTCGTCGTGAACTCAAGAATATTTTTTTTATTAGGAATTGGAAAGAAGATATATGAAAACATAGTGGCAGACACACTCGATGGTCTATGAAGACGATTTATATATTTTTGAGTTGGGTTATTTATAATTTTTTCAGACGGCATTATTCGATTCGAGGTCGAGAACGTCTCGAAAATTATCAGCGAGAGGGATTTCGAAAAACGATATTCCCATGAGATTATCGTGAAAGGAGTGCCTTGGTGAGTAGTGGTTGTTGCTATATTGAATCGAGCTATTTCGAGTGAGAAATGAATTGATTTTTATCATGATTTTGTATTTTAGGAGAATGTACGTGGAGAGGCAGAGACACTCGATGGACTATGAAGAAGATGATGATTTGGTTGTTAAGTTGGTCACAATGTGCAACCAATCGACTTACGCGTATGTTCGGGCGCGAGCGGTTTCCATTCTCTTCAATGCTGACCCCAAAAAGAGGGTAATTAATAATGTCAGTCTCTTCTCTTTCGTTTATTCATATCACTGGGTAAATATATATCATATTTTTAAAGACTTAGATTGATTCGTATCTCAAAAATGTATGCTAACGCGAACTGCTGCAGAAATTGCGCGGAACTAACGAGATTGGATACCTGATTATGGCGTGGAAGAAACTTGTCGATCCTAAAGAAGTAAGGAATACATTGAGATAGTGACAACCAAAATATTTATTTGAGGGATTCATCAAAGACGACAAAATCGTTCTCGAATTTCGATTCTGGGTCGATTCGGTGAAAGGACTCAGGTTGATTCCTTGTAATTTTTTTAAATTAAAATAATAATAATAATAATGTTAAGTTGCTTCTTTTTAGAGTTGTTCCACGCACCGATTTCTCGGATCCGGATGACCCTCGTCACGATATTGCATTTCTGATCGACGGAGAGAAGGTTTATGCAAACAAGGCGGTTAGTTATTCTACTGTGGGACTCAATAATACCGTTATTGCAGGTACTTGCTATCCATTCTCCTGTGTTCAATGCTATGTTCTATGGTGATTTTGCTGAAAAAGACAAGAAAGAAATCGAGCTGAATGATGTGAATCGAGAGGTATCCAAACGTTTCGAATATTATTGTTTAAAAATATCTATATTTATTTAAGGAATTCATCGAGATGCTTGATGTGATCTACCCCTCAAACAAGATGATCATTCGTAAGGATTACAAAACATTTTGTATTGGGCTCTTTTTGATTGTTTTTACATTCAATTAATTGAAACACATTTAGCGGAAACCGCTGAGTATCTGCTGAAGCTTGGAGATCGTTTCCAGATTGAGGTTGGCGATTTTAGTTACTTTCAAAAATAATTTGCTAAAAAACGTTGGAACCGGTATTCATAGTTCATAATTATACATTTTAAATTTGCCTAGTACGATTTTCTTTCATTTTTAAGATGCTTCTTGATGTTCCAGTGTGTGCTCGATCGAGCGGAGAAGAGTCTCCAGTATGCAGAAATTCCCACCTTGGAGAAGCTGAGAATCGCCGACAAGTACAGGCTGTACAACCTGCTGGTTAGTGATAGGCTATCACTGATAGGATAAGCTCATTTCTTTTTTTTTGATAAGCTCATTTCTATTGTTAAGATTACGAGAAACTAGGAGTTCTAGGGGTTTGGTGGTGGAAAACGAGAGTTGGTTAATGTGATGATGCATTTTCAGCATTCTGACTATCTCAGAGGTCTCAAGACCACGGGACAAGTCAAGGCTGTGGAGGTATACTTTTATTTTTAGATTGATATTAGCACAAATAAAAATTTGCCATATATTTTGTCTGTTGAGTGAAAAAATGTACTCTTCGGGGAACGTTTTCCATCCAGGAATCAGCCCTCTACAAAGATCTCTCCGATGCAACCAAAGAAGCACTCGAGAAACATAAGAACTACCTCCAGAATAAGCCGCCATCTCCTCGTTCGATTTTTGATTTCTGATTCCCCCGTTAAATTTCCTCTTTTATTTGCTCAAATCATGTTGAAGTTTATTCATCCAAGTTCAGTGTTTATCGTTTTCTCAGCAGTTCCTTTTGTTTAGTTGTTCAATCTATGCTGTGATTGTACGCATTCAATCCAATTGTTTTGCGCTCATTTAATAAAGGTTTTCTGCAAAATATAGTTTCAATTAACTATGGTTGAGAAAACCATTGGTCATATTTGTGTTTGCTTCTTCATGGCTTCGTGCGGCTTCTCGCTTCTCGTTTTCTTTTTTTCTCTCGCTCAATTTTTGAATGGCAAGCACTTTCTTGTAGCCATCAAACTATGTTTGCGCAATTATATTGAACTTTGACTATAAATTGGCAATTCAAATATTTGATGTTATTATTATGTGAAAATATAAATACTGGTATGTGTTATGTCTACGACCCAGCGAACTGCGTCGCGGCTGCGCGTCACGGTCTGCAAATACGCGGTAGATCAACACTGTCTCCCCTCCTCTCTCTCATTCCCCTGCGCTCTCTCGCCCCCTAGACACATCCCTTCCCTCTGATCGATTGATCTACCCTCCTCCCTCGCAAGTCTCTCCTCCCTCTCAGTTGTTGTCCTGTCGTCCCAGTGGCTTGTGCTCTTCCTTCCTGCTCGTTTCACCCTATTCCCTCCTGTTTGTCGCTTTCCTTCGCGTTCTAGGGTTGTTTGCGTGTTGTTTGCTTCCTTTCTGTATGATTTTGGCCTCCAAACTCGTCATTTCGAAGCGTTTCAAGGCTGGGTAATGCGGAAAATGATGTTGTCATCAAAATGCCCAGCGAATCGCTTCCGGAGTTCCTTATTTCAACTGGTCCACCCATCTGCGAACCTTCTGCTTTCCCCACTCCCCCCTCGCCACCCCCCCCCCCTCTGTTTTCATGTTTCAAGCTCGTTCTTGAATCTCTTCTATGTGTTCCTCTCAAAGTAATCGTGAAACTCTGTCGTTGTTTCGAAAACGCTCCTCCAATCGCGCTCTGCCGAAAAAGCAATGACCCTGCACGAGTTTCGGTCACACCACGCGGTCGATCCACGAAACGCCACGTATCGTTGTAGTTTGCTCCCTTCTTTTCTTCCTCCCTTCCCCTCTCCCCCACTTTACATTATTCACTATTGTTTTAATCGCTCGCTGTTATGTTTTATGCGTTGTTTCAAGCCCACTAATCATAAATTCGTTCAGGTGACGCCATCGATGTCGTCCTCTCTTCTCTCCCAATTACTGAAGAACGACATTCGGCCAATGTGAAGCTCCCTCCACTGCCAGCTGCCCTATAAAGATAAGTTTTCCACTAATTAATCAACGGGGTTTGCACATTTTGTAAGTAACTTGCGTACGGCATGGATGAGATATTCCTCATTCTAAAATTTTTCTTATTTTTTAAAAATACTTCTTTCGCTTCATTCCGCGGTGCTCTCATCCATGGCTAGTTAGGCGCGTAGGACAGTGGTGCTCAACTCCTCTATAGTGAGGGGCGGACGATCGCACTCTCGCAAAGTGCAGGGTCATCTTTTCGTGGGTAGAAAACCAAAAGTTACTGATACGGTTGCGCCCTTGTTGGTTCGAGAGCTGTAGACTAAATTCTCCCTTCCGTGTATCGCGGTGGATGATTCTTTCGACCGAGAGCACCGCTGTCTTAGACTCGCTAGATAGTGCGCGCGTTTGATTTTTTTCACTGGGATTAGTCTCCAATTTAAAAGTTACGGCGGGAATAGGAAAAGCAAAGTGGGCGACCACTTTGCGAATGTAAAATTTAAGTCGAAAATAAGTTGATGGGGGTGCTAATTCGTTAACATCTCAGCGTGTGGCTTCCAATGGACTGCCGATCGTCGACGACGTCATCTTAGAGGGACGAGAAGAGGAGGAAGGAAGGAAGTATTTTGGAGCAAGATCGTAGCTGCCCTCAACGATGACGTCATCAATCGATCGATTTCAGGTCTCCGCCTGCCCTTTCGCCGGCGTGACAAGCAGCGACCTGTCCATCCCGCCCTCTTCCTTCTCCATCGTCGAGAGCCGATAGTGCGGTCAAACGGCAACAGATCAAGATACCGTAGTGCTTTATTGATTGATCAAGCGAATATAAATGTTGACAGACACCTCAATCACCTAGTCAGCTTCGAGGGGATGAGCACCTTTTGCTTCTCGTCCACACTCCCTCTACTGCGAGCCTCGCTTCTCGTCTCGTGTCGACCGAGGTGAGCATACATGGACATCATTGTTGGTACCAGCAAGACCCACCCGGTTCTGTCCAATTCAACCCACCCGGTTCTGATACATTTAAAGTACAGCTGTTTTTTGCCCTTTTGATAGGGTTACCTTGAAAAATTTGCTCAATTCCCGTCTCTCTAGGATTATTGATTCTAAATGATTATTGATTCTTCTCTAGGATTATTGATTCTAAATGATTATTGATTCTTCTTGCAGCAGAAAAAGACGAGGAGGAAGGCTTCCTGCTCAAGTGTTGGAGGTGCTGGGATAACGCCGCCTTGACTAGGACGGGTACTGGTAAAAACGGGATAGAGAATTAGAGCAATGTTGGATCAATCACCAGCTTATCAGCAATACTAATTCCAGGTCACTATTAAATTCTAATTTTCAGATCTTCTCTCACTGCTTGGGCTCATTCCTTACTTCTTCATAACCCCTCTCTTTCCTTTCAGTAATTCGTCCCTTCGCGAGCTGTAAAAAGCGCTCGTTGAGGGGCTTTTTTGAACTACAGATTGTGAAGACAGAGAGATCAGTTCTCGATAGGGATTCGTGGTGTGCTACCGTAACCTAGGAAATGGCAGAAAGTCAGTTCTCGATAGGGATTCGTGGTGTACTACCGTATTCTAGGAAAAGGCAGAAAGTCACAGCGTGACAGATTTGTGGTGTACTACCGTAATTTGGGAAAAGGCAGAAAGTCACAGCGTTTTGTGGTGTACTACCGTAATCTGGGAAAATACAGAAAGTCAGTTCTCGATAGGGATTCGTGGTGTAGTACCGTATTCTAGGAAAAGGCAGAAAGTCACAGCGTGACAGATTTGTGGTGTAGTACCGTATTCTAGGAAAAGGCAGAAAGTCACAGCGTGACAGATTTGTGGTGTACTACCGTAATTTGGGAAAAGGCAGAAAGTCACAGCGTGACAGATTTGTGGTGTACTACCGTAATTTGAGAAAAGGCAGAAAGTCACAGCGTTACGTGTTTGTGGTGTACTACCGTAATCTGGGAAAATGCAGAAAGTCAGTTCTCGATTGGGATTCGTGGTGTAGTACCGTATTCTAGGAAAAGGCAGAAAGTCACAGCGTGACAGATTTGTGGTGTACTACCGCAATCTGGGAAAATGCAGAAAGTCAGTTCTCGATTGGGATTCGTGGTGTAGTACCGTATTCTAGGAAAAGGCAGAAAGTCACAGCGTGACAGATTTGTGGTGTACTACCGTAATTTGGGAAAAGGCAGAAAGTCACAGCGTTACGTGTTTGTGGCGTACTACCGTAATGTGGGAAAATGCAGAAAGTCAGTTCTCGATTGGGATTCGTGGTGTAGTACCGTATTCTAGGAAAAGGCAGAAAGTCACAGCGTGACAGATTTGTGGTGTACCACCGTAATTTGGGAAAATGCAGAAAGTCACAGCGTTACGTGTTTGTGGTGTACTACCGTAATCTGGGAAAATGCAGAAAGTCAGTTCTCGATTGGGATTCGTGGTGTAGTACCGTATTCTAGGAAAAGGCAGAAAGTCACAGCGTGACAGATTTGTGGTGTACTACCGTAATTTTTGGAAAAGGCAGAAAGTCACAGCGTGACAGATTTGTGGTGTACTACCGTAATTTGGGAAAAGGCAGAAAGTCACAGCGTTACGTGTTTGTGGTGTACTACCGTAATCTGGGAA
>LS586803.1:60300-75928 GCA_900490775.1 Pristionchus maxplancki
CCCTTGCTGCCCTGCTGCCCCCCCCCCCCCCAACCGATTCGACAACGTCGACGGACCTCCGTTTTCTGCCATCATCTTTTATGTCAATTCCTAATGATATCTGCCCAAACACGGAATAAACAATGAATGAATGAATGAATGAAGTAGTTTATCAACATGTATGGATGGGGTAAATTCGAATCTTCAAGAGAGAAATGCAATAGACGAGAAGCCGACGCGCGCGCCTCCCCTTCCCTCCCTCCCTCTCTCCCCGCTGTTTCTAACCCGTCGTGACTAGCACGCGCCGCGCCTATGAGATCTCTCCTCTCCCCTTCCAATTCGGTTTATACCCAGTATCTCAAGGTACGCTTGGGCTTCCGACCAGATTTTTCCTGTGTTGGAGAACCAACAGTTTTTGGGCAGCTCTGAGGGGGATTCCCCGGGAGCAAAAATCTAATGAACTCCACTTGGTCGCCGGTCCCTCCAACTCCGATACTCAAATCAGAGACACTGATCAATAGAAGCTATCGTAATCCCAGATCATGTTTCTGACATACCGAACCACTGTACTCCCACTCACCTATTCCTATCGGCGCTCATACTAGCCAGGTGCCTCGCCCGATAGGTCTTCGCCTGGATGGACTCTGTGAGGAAGAAGGCGGTGGTCGAGAGGAGGATGAAGGCTGCAATGGGTCAGATTTGTGATTGACGAGTACTGTACTTGGGCTGGGTCGGGCAACGCTTGATCTCAATTCACTCAGATTCTAGGAGATCGGACTGCAAGAAGTGAAGAATGAGTTTCAGAATGGATATTTCACCACTTCGATGATTACTTAGCAATGGTCGGCTGTTATCTGTTACTAATTCAGTTCGTATAACTCCTTACTCTGCAACAAATGAAGTGATAAAGTGTCCAGAAAAGGGTGAAGCTCAGCACCTGTATACGACAGCAGGAGCAGGAGATGGGAGAGGTGGTACTTCTGGTAGGCATGCTTCACCCAGATGATGAGCCGGACCGCCTGCCGGTTAGAGAGGCACATCCGGCCTGGGTGTGTCTTATTGTTAGGGTTACCGTAATCGGGCGTAGACACGTTAAAAATAGAGAGAGAGTTCCGCGAGATTGTATCGGTAGGAAAAACGAAATTGTGAACTGTTTCCTGTTGGATCAAAAGTGAGCTTGCTTGATGCCCGCAGCGGTCACTGACGTCTGGAAAGCAAAGAGTTCCCAACGTCGGTGTCAATTTTTTTGCTCCCGGGGAATCCCCCTCAGAGCTGCCCAAAAACTGTTGGTTCTCCAACACAGAAAAATCTGGTCGGAAGCCCAAGCGTACCTTGAGATACTGGGTATAAACCAAATTGGGAGGGGAGAGGATCGCTCTCGTAGGCGCGACGCGTGCTAGTCACGACGGGTTAGAAACAGTGGGGAGAGAGGGAGGGAGGGGAGGGGAGCCTCGCGCGTTCCTATCGAGACCTAATGATCGCAGGTAGGCGCGGGAACAAACAGATGACATGGATTTATCAGCAATCGAAATAAATAGGTCACTGTGATAGATCACAACCGTATTCCTAGATTTGATTTCTACGACGCAATAGTCAAAAGTCGGGCGGGCTCAGAGAAAACGCGCGTGAAATATGTGCGTCGGGCAGAAATCAGAAGAGAAGGGGCGGATAACTCGAAGAAGAAGCATTGCAGTCAACTTTTCGAGGAGTGGGGAGGAGGGATGTCGCTCCGCCCGCTGATTTCGCGCCTCCTCCCGGCCTCTTCTTCGCTCCTCCCGCCCAGATTCCCGCTCCTCCCGCCCGCCCAATCTCGACGCACGCAAGATGGATGCCGCTCCCGAGGGGACAGTGATAGGAAGAAGGAAGGGATGTATGTGACAAGAAGCATGATGGGGCAGCAGAGACAACACTCCTCATCAGTTATGTGACTCGTGTTTTGAGGAAGATTCTGGGAGATAAGGCAGAAGTCAGCATGATTTAGTGCAAAGGGAAGAGAAAGAAAAAGAGGTATTTTCGGGGAAAAGAGACCTAAAATATTGTATGAAAAGAGAAACGGTTCGGTTACGGTAATGAGAAACTGACCCAAGAAAACTGCGCACCCGAGCGAACTCGCGAACGCGTGTCGCGTCGCGTGTCTCGCTCACTCGCACTTTCGCGCGATTCGCGCGACTACTGTGCTCGTCGTTCTTTCTCTCCCCCTTTGCATCGCTGCTCGCCATTCTCTCCGCGTGACATCATCGATTTTTTGCGCACTTACTCATCGAATACCCTTTTATAAGGCAGTTTTCCGTTGTCTGCGGCGCTGTTTTTCATGATCAGTTACGATGTTCTATCTTGTTTTACTTTTAATGCATTATAAAATTTATTTTAATTGATTTAATTAAGTAAGGGAATGGATCCGCGCGACTCGGATCTGCCCGACCACCCGGAGGACCCGTACCAGCCGGCGGAGCAGCAGGTACCAGACTACCGGGGAATTTGTAGATCGCTGGGATCAGAAAATGAGCTGATCTGAAAGCAATTTTGCGCTTTTGTGATCAATACATTTCGTTACTGCCAATCGATCGCAATTCACTCGCATTTTTTCGTAAATCTATGTCAACTTAAAATTTAGTCTATGTTTGTGATCTTTGCGGATACCGAACGTCCTCTTGACATTTTCCTTACTTGGTACGCATTTTAAATTATAATTTAATGAATTAATTGAGGTGCCCCCGCCAGCTGATGACGACGCGGAGGACTTTGTGGAGGATGAACATGAGGAGGACGATGAGGGTATGTGTAAGTATATCCTATTTAATTTATTTACCAAAAATGTGTTCTGGCTGAAGAAAGGAGTAGATTATATTCAATATTGCTTTTACTTGAATAATTTTCGATTCTAACTCTAGCTCTATTAGATTTTGAATGTTCGATGGAATCCAGCAAGGTTTCATAGTGGTAACTTTCTACTATTTTCTCATAATACATAAATTAGTTCCACAACGGGAGTGCATTGTAATGGTTTTTTCCTGAGGTGCGCGTATGAAATCGTTTGCTTTATCTGAAATCGGCAATTGTATTTGTGATGGAACACTTATCCTACTTGGGGAAACACTACTTGGGCAGTAGGGGCAAAATAATTTTCAATTAATTGAATAATAATATTAATCTTCAGCAACCCTCGACGAGGAGGAGGCCATGCTGGAGGACGACGATGATGACGAATTGGACGATCTGGAGGTATTTATAAAAAAATACTATTGTATCGACCATGCTTACTTTCCTCACCTTTTGAGGTGAATTTTTTAACTGTATGGATTTTTCATAGCTAGGCGGAGTAAGGTTGCAAAGATAATTCATTATCGGAAAATATTGCGAGGCTCTGATAATCTTTATGCTTTCTTTGGTAATTCAATTATAAATTCAATTTGAAATATTGTATTTTCAAGGCCGAGGCCGACATGGACATTGAGGAGCTGCGCAAGAAGTACGGCTATGGCGCGCCAGGTATTTAGTTCATTAATTATTTATCCAAATTAATAAATTCGCCTCATGCCATTCCTTAGAACGCCATGGTTTCACAGTGTAGTCATTCAGAATGCTTTTAATTTCCTAATTAGCTGTTTTTCATATTAGTTGTAATTAAATAATATTAATTACTTAATTAAGCCCCGACCGAGGATGAGCCGGGCGCGTCCTCGACTGTCGATGAGGCAGAGGAGGAGGAAGAAGAGGAGCATGAGGGAGAGGGAGAGGCAGTGCCGTTTGATAGCGAGGTAATTGATTGATTGATTGTTTGTGGAAGTATCCAGGTCGCTCGCATCGAGGATGTTGCTTGCGGGCAACCTATGTGAAACTGTGAAAACGGCGATGTGACTGTCTCAAAATTTGTCTAGGTTGATTGGATGCTAGATTCAAATTAAAAGTATTGCCTTCTTTGTTGTTGTTTCGATTTCAATTTCACCCTCTTGACGATGTTGTGCTTCACCAGCAGCATTTCATTCAGTAAGAAATGAAAGATCAATATGCTGGCGAATTTCGATTTAAAATATTAATTTCCTCATTGTCAGGCGATCGAGTCCGCGGCCAACAACTACTTCGGCGTGGAGAACGAGGCGGAGGAGGAGGACGTGGACTACGAACCGCCCGAGAAGAAGGAGGTACAGTAGGAGTTACTGTTGTGTACCGTAGTTAGTAGGGTAGAGTGACATTATTCCACCGAGAAGAAAGAACTTATTTCGATCGTTTAATAAAATTACATGGAATGGTTTCAAAAATATTCTATCGATTCACCACGAGTTCTCTGCGAGATAACTAGGATGTGAAACACAAAGCGGTTCAGTAGTTTCCAATCTTTCTAAATTTCGATTACTTTCCAGTTCCAAATCCGCGTGGACCCACTGCTATACCAGGCTGCTGTGCCTGAGGGCACGGAGGAAGGTGAGTGAATTGTCTTTTATTGTTTTTATTAATTTTTAAAATACTATTTATTAAAAAAATGACAATTTTTCTAAATTAGCAACATGGCGCATTCGTGCCGCGGGAAGTACTTATGAGTAGAAGAGTTTATGCTGTGATAATCCACCGATGAGAAAGTGGGTAGGAAAAAAATTTGTAAACTGGATATTATTACAAGCAGGTTTCGTGCCGCTAAGATTCCATGTATTCCGACGATTGCCTATCCCATCAATATCTGGTCGTCCCGTTGATTATTGCAATCTAAAAAAAATATCAGCCGCATAGACGGTGTTTTGTCCGCATTTGTAAAAAGATGACGAGATCAAAGGCCGTAAATTCACTATTTGAGTGATTTCAAGCACATAGTCGCATTCATGCCACAAAGATTCCTTGTAACTTCATGATTGAGTGTCTTAGCAATTCGTGGGGTTCTTCTGTGGGACAATTATAATAATTAAATATTAATTACAATTGTTGCAGTGACGTCGTCGGCGGAGCACCCCGCAGGCACGCTGCTGTGGTCGCCGAAGGAGGGTGAGTGTGGGAATTAATTATGTAGTTAACTAATTTGTTATTTTTTTAGACTTTGAAGGAAAGGGTTAAGAGATAATCACTCATGAATGATAAGGACGGCCTTCGTGAAACCAGTGCGGCCGGGATGTGCCTGGTTTAGAAATTGTTCCTGGGGAGTTGAAAATGGGCAAGTAAGGCCTGCAGCTGTGGTCCCCGAGAGAGGGTGAGTGGGAGATTGATTGATTTCAAAGGATATGGGTCAGGTAAGGAGGCAACGAGGCATGTATGGGATTTTATGGGTGATGTTCTAGCGAAATTCGAAATGGGAGCATTCATTGTGCGAATCGACGGGTTATGTGAAACTAGTGCGGCCGAGATGCGCCTGGTTTGGCAACATTTGCCAAAAGTTGTACACACACTCATCAGGTCGCCAAGGGGTGGGTATTGTAGAGAGTAATCTATAAATCCCATTGCAGACCTACCATCCGAGGCGCTGAACCGATTCGTGCACGAGTGGAAGGCGAGACGGCACGGAGTGAAGACGGACGAGACCAAGATCGATGTGAGGGGGGATATTGATTTTGTTAGGAAAAGGATGCGTGCTAGGCGCGGCGGGTTAGAAAAAGCGGGTAGAGTCGCGTGGAAGGCGAGACGGCACGGAGTGGAGACCGACGAGACCAAGATTGATGTGAGGAGGGATTATTTTACTGATTGCTATAGGGAATACAGAAGAAATCCGAGAAAAAATACTTCGAGCTATACATGTAAATCGCGATGCGCGAAATGGGCTGGTTAGAATAGCGCGGGAATTGTGAGTATTGATATTGCTTTACTATTAGGGTTTTTAGAATTGTTTCGAGATGAAATCAAACAATGATCTTGGACAGGACTTCCGGTGACCTACATGGAAAAAGCGCGGCGAGAAGTTGCCTTGTGACTTTACCTGTTTTGGCTGTGAAATTTTTTGGAACACAGCTAACATAAGTCAATTAGCTAATTAGTATAATTAATTAGAGAATTCTTATTGCAGTCTCGCGACGACGAGGACGCGCTGTTCGCGCTGCTCACGGCGGCCTATTCGACGGCCGACGCAGTGGCCGCATTTCCCGGCTCGAGAGCCAACGAGACCGAGAGAACGGTGGAGGGCGAGAGCAAGGTACGGTGGGATTGGGCGGGGAGCAGCAGGTCGGGGCTGCATTTGGACACTCGCGATCTGCGTTTCGGTGATGGTAGATGTGCTAGATTTGGTATCTATCGGCGATTGGAGAGGAGTATCATACTACTATATAAAAGAGAAAGGCCTCGTGGGGATGTTTGTCCACCTTATAACCGGGTCACATGTTTTGACATGTATTTACACGTTGCGAAGTAACCCTGCTGATCGTAAGCTTATCTTAGAGATAAGCTTATCATTAGACTCAAACATAAGCTTACCAGGCATAGCTGTCCGCCGTTTTCCTTGAGGAACTTCAAGGTGTCGGAGACCCGTTCAGTTTTTGACATTTTCCGAAAAATTCAGAGGTGACCCGTTAGTTTCGTACCAACATCGTTGAAAAATACCCTAAAAAAGGGGGTGTCCCGTTCAACCGAAATGAATTTCTGTCCCGGAGACCCGTATAGATAGGACGAAACAAATCCAAGGAGCTCCCTGGGCCACGTATGTTACCAGGATGGACCCTCCGCCGTAGGCGGAAGGGCCATACTGGTATGAATATAAAAAATTTCATGTGACTTCACAATCAGAGCCGATAATTTCTAAATAGTGTTGCGGTAGACTTGTGTTCCACAGATGGTAGTTAGTTGGAGTTGATTGGCAACGAGCAATAGTCGCTTGAGGGTCAATAGATAATGCGAGTTCACAATGACGGAAGTGGAAGTAAAGTAATTTTGATGTTTCACGGGTAATAGATGTTATTGAGTTTGGATCTCACGGCGATCTGATTGGGGTTTGGTATCGAAATATAGCAATTACATGAAGATTGTCAATTCTGAAGTCACTCACTTCTGAAAATTTGATGTGCTTTGATATTGGCGTTTCACAAAGCGGGGATATTCTGAGCGTTCCTTACCTACCATTATGATGTAGATACCCCAAGCTATTTTAATATTAAAATAATGTTATTTGCAGCCATTCTCGGCGGAGGAGATGACGGCGTTCGAGACCGGCTTCAAGGACAACTACAAGAACTTCCGCGTGATCAGGGAGACCTTCGTGAGTGATTGAAGAATAAAGTTGGAGAAAATAGATGAGCGATATAATTTTGCTAATGAGCACCGCAAGAATTTCCGCGTGATAAGAGTTGTATTGAGAATTATTTGCATCTCTCCACACCTGAAAAGATGACGGAGGCGCTGGTGTCATTTGGATTCTAGATACTGAAATTATTTATTGTTAACTCAGAGGACCAAACGCACCATTAGTAGTTCCGGTGTTTCTGATTTTTGACAGTTGCGTGGAGCGCAAAATTTCCTGGTGGACAGTATCGTTTTGGCAATTTCAAGGCATTGAGTTGTAGTGGTTTTGTTAATCGTGACCAATGGTACATCGCCGCAGTTCTTTTTACCATGTCTTTATAGTTTTGCGAATCATGAGGGTTCCTGGTTTTGTTTTTCGAATTTTAAATAAATCTATTATCTCATCTCAGGTGCCCTCACGCACGCTCGGCGAGCTGATTAACTACTACTACAACTGGAAGAAGACGGCGAGGTTGGGTTTTTAGAGGTTAAAAAATAAATAAAAATAGTTAACTAAAAAGATGTCATACAAATGGGAAGGAGGTCTAGGAAGTTTAGCGTAGAATTTGTTCAGCTTTTCTCAAAAAATGATTGATAGGAAAAACGGTGTGCTGACTGAGTGACTCCTTGCTACCATGCTGAGCGAAGAGGGGTGAGTTCGAAGCAACTTTGATGATAGGGTTTTTTATATTGGTGTTTCCTGGTTACAGCTTTACGATATATGGATTTGGATTCTCTAATTATTTGATGAATATCGCGTGATCGACTTGACATATTTGATCAAGTACGTACTTGGCACAGGTATGTCTAGTATTAACTCATTTCCAGATACAACGATCTGTTCCGGCAGCGCCAGCAGCGCAAGGACTTCATGACGGAGGTGATGGATCAGGTGAGGACGATGGGGTTGATGGAGAGTTTGTAGGGTACCTTAGGGGCTCTCAATTTGCCATCCTCTCTTGCGGGTTAGCCGGAATGAGGAGGATAAAGTCCTCTTTCTAGTCAGAGAAGAGTTCTTTTTTTAGATGAAATTACCTGGGAATCTTCCTGTTTCAACTGCACATGTTAGACGTTGCGATTCTTGATGGCAATGAACCACCGAAACGATTCCATTTTTGAAAACAAATTATTCGAACCTTTACCTTGGAGATGATGACTTTGGATTTTCGGTTTCGCTAAAAGTACTTCACGCGGGTTCGTTTTTGGTTTTATTCACTCGTTCAGTTGTTAGCGGAAAAATAATAATTGTTGCGGGATTATCTATTCAGGCGCATGGTGACCTCGGGTTTCGCCTGTTTTACTTCATCGAGTTTGGCTCCTGTGAATAATACTTGCTGTATCTGGTCCGTATTAATTATAGGAAATTTATTTCCCGGCGTTCTCTGGGTTTGCCAGTATTACGGTGGTAAGACGTTTCGGGAAAATAGCTTCAGAAACGGACGTTTCAGAAATTTTTTCTCAGAAATTTCTCACCTCGATGAGCGCGCACATCACTTTGGAAGCGATTTGTGCACGATTAAAATACTTTATTCTTATTTTTATTTTGCAATTATATTACAACTCAACAAGGAGAATCCAAAAATGATAATAAAATTGCAAGAAAATGCATACTAAATGTTGCAAAAAGAAATTTTTCTGAAACGTCATTTTCTGAAGTGGACATTTCCAATTTTGTTTCTCTGAAACGTCTTATCACCAGTATTACTTCAAGAGGGATGACTCTCTGCGTCAATCCTTCCCACTTCCTCGTTTGAAAATTTAAAAAAAACTTGATCATTCTCATCCATTCGCAGATGGAGAGCAACAAGCGGCGTCGCGAGGCCACTGTCGTCGTGGAGAAGGCCGCCCCGTCGACTACCGTACTCCAACCGGAGGAGCACTACGAGGACGAGGTGGGGTCAGATTCGTGATTTGGGGTGGGGGTACTGTAGCCTGTTAGACTGGATGCGATACAGTGCTAGAAGAAGGGAGCTACGGTAATTCCCAGAGTACTGTAATATCCCTGATTTGCAGGCAGAGTACGAGGACCCGCTGGCTGCCTCGGGCGACGAACCACCGGCCGATATCTGGGCAGCCCCGCCTCCGCCCCAGCTTGAGCAGCCCACAGAGAGCGCCTGAAGCGCGCCAGTAATCGGCTGACGCACTTGCTGTGCGCTGATTTCCCGAACTTTTTCCTTACATTTATTTCTTTCTTTACATTTTTTCCTTCGGTTATTCCTCATGTGTGCTCCCTTATCCCAAATCAGGAATATTTTTTTATAATTGTTGTTTTATGCAATTTAATTGGTTCGAAACCCCTCCCCCTTTTCTTCTACCCTGACTGAAGTCATACGCTTGATCTGATAATAAAAACGAATGTTTTAATCAATTGCACCGAATATCCACGGATTTTTTTACCAACCCTTTAACTACTTTCCGGATCCTACTTTCTGTAAACTGAATTGGCTGTTTTCCACTTTCTATTTGTAATTATTCTATGTGCTTTAATTGTCCCCATGCATTTTCGGATAAAGACAGCATCAATAATTGGCGTATCTGAGTTGGATACACTGGATTCACTGATACTGAATCAATTTTAAATTCACTTGATTTTCCGTTAGAGCTCGAGTGAATAAGAGGCCATAGTTGGGATGTTACACTCCATTATCCACGCTGGGTTAGACATGAATCTTCGATCTTTGTGATGACAGCTGGGCCTTTGGTTTCTGATCTCATGGAGGTCTGGAGTTAGGTCAAGGCGTGCCACAGGGTATGCTCTTGACCACACATGGCCGTATGGTTGTTTGAACTCTATAGCTCGAGAGATCTCGATAGCCGGTATTCCCCACCACGTGTGAATGTGTCAATCATAATCACAGCCTAGAGATCAGGAAGATTGCCGAGAGCCCAGAGATGCATCGGGGGTTGGAGATACAAGAGATAATGTGGAATGAAGAGAGTCATTATCAGAGATACGAGAAATAACGCAAATGAGAAGCAATCTCTAAATGACAATTGAAGCTACCCGTTTCGCTTTCAAACCGCGTGGTGATAGAAAAGGCGAGAAATAGTGGGGAATCTTCCTTATCACCATGATATCAGCACTGATTACCGTATCACTGCTGTCTCTTGTGCAGGCGAGGAGCATACCAGACAAGCGTGAGTTACTGTAGGATTGGGCTGGGATAATGTAGGTTACGGTAGTATTGATTAATGAGGCTTACTGTAGACGAGCGACAGCGGAGTCCCATCGCGCTGGATACCGTAATCGCCGAGCAGTCGTGGTCGGGGCGGGACGCGCTCCGGTTCGACTACGGTAGCCGACCGGCGGCTATCGATTGCCGCGACCATCACGGCCACTGGGAAGTGCGCATGAACGGAGAGCAGAGTGGGTTACAGTAGGGTACTGTAAGCTGGATGGTATCGATTAATTTTCTCCCGTTCTCGAATCGTACATCTAGGTTCACTTGAGTTTCACCGATTCATCATAGTTAATTTCGAGACGAAGTCGACAATTTCATCGCAATAATATCGCAAAAAAATCATTGAACCCAATGGATGCCTGCGATTGATCTTTGATCTCTGCTCCAGAACTGCACGTCGGCTATCTCAACGAGACCTTCGTCCTGCAGCAGTTCCACATGCACTGGGGCGACACGGTAGATCAGGCGGGCAGTGAGCACGTCCTGAACGGAAGAAGGAGCACGGCGGAGGTACGGTAGGGTACGGTAGGAGTACTGTATCGACCTCTCTTGCAGATCCACTTCGTCCATCGAAATATCCGCTTTGCAACGATGAAGGAGGCACTAGGCAAGCCGGGTGGTAAGTAAGTTCGCGATACCGTGATACCGTACCCTTCCTCTGTCAGGTCTAGCAGTGTTAGGAGTACTCGTAGATGCCGTGGATGCTACTGACAGCAAGAAAATCGATAATCAAAGGCAAGGATTACGGTAGGAAAGGTATTGATCGATAATATCAGGATGGACAATCAGTTCTGGGTCCTGGCAGATCTGCTGAGATCGAATCGGGGCAAGCTGGATCGGTTACGGTACTTGTGGAGAATCGATCCGATGGCACTGATTCCAGGTATGTGAGTTTACGTTTTGGGAGCCTCAACCAGAGCTTGAAAAGGGGTGGAAGAGAGAAGGACAGGCGATCGCTTGTCAGAGTGAACGCAGTGATCGGAACCACTGGGAGATCACAGGGAGCACAATGTGCATTTCTCTGACGCTCCCATTCCTCTGAACTGCCTTTATTTTGAATGCTGGTAAGAAACCAGTGAAAATCATGACAATTCTTCAGAGTACTCCCCATTCCTGCACTACACTGGATCTCTCACCTTCAATGAGCGAGGACCCGTGGAGTGGATAGTCTTTGAACGCCCGCTGAGAGTCAGGAGGGAACGGGTATGCTATACTCTTCTCATTTCGGATGATATCTGACCGAGAGTGGATCATGGTGGACGCAGATAGTAATAGTGCTCGCCGAGAGTCAGCAGGGAGCGGTGAGGATAAGCGGAACTCCATTCCCCCATTCCGCCTGCTGAATCAACATGTGATTATGATTGGGATTAGGCTAAGCTGAGCAGTTCGTAGAGGAGAGTTCGACTGAGGGTCAGGAGGGAACGAGTTCGTTGGCCCCCTATCTACATAATCGGCTACTATCACGCCCTACCTGATTATTCATTGAACAAAGTTAATCTGGAAGAGCAGGCAGAGACAACGAGGGGACTGGCAGACCAATCTAAAGTTTGTATCTACGCCACTCACGATACTGTGGTAGCGCGCTATAGGGAATGAATGTGGATGTCTAGACTGAAAGAGAAAATGAAGAATGCATCCGTCCCATCCGATTGATAGATAAACGATCAGAGAAAAGATAGAGCATGTGAAATAGAGATTCGCTTTCACCGAATATCATTGATTTGTTCAGCTTGCGTTCCTCTACGAGTACGGTCCGGCGAATTGGAATGAGCTGCATGAGATTCGAGATGAGACGGTGATCTACCGCACCAGGGACGATGTCCTAGACAATCAGGGCAGTAATGAAGGATCTGGTGAACTAGAGGATAATAACGTTGCGCTTGTGAATAATATTTGATTGATTAATTTTGAAAATAAAATAATTGTACAATTTATTAAAATCAGTACTTGATAAATAATTATGATAATTTCGAATTTTATTTGTGTACTGTAAGACTGTATTTTCAAACTGTTTGTACTTTTACTTTGGTGATTTGAACTGTTTGTAGTCTGATTTTTGCGCTTGCACGCGTCTGTTTCATTAGATGCTATCGCTGCGCGTGGTTGCCCCCATTGTAGAAACAATCGCCATAAACTATCTTAGTTCCTCATCGAGTGGTTGCAGGCATTTTCGCTCTGTTTCCCGGTTTTTATCTCGTTTTGGCCTCCAAAACCTCGCACCGTTGTCTTTTGTACCCATCCTGCCGTCATCTGGGCATAGTTCCTCGCTGATACCACGCTGCGTTATCACTAATAAGCGCGTGATCGCCCCGCAATAAGCTTTCACTTTTCGCGGTTGGTACTTTGGTTCGTGAACCTCTCCTTCCTGCACAATGTCATTACTCAAGCGCGTCATCTTGATCGTTGTCCCTTACACCTTGGAGCGCTTTGCAAGTTGCAAGAAAAAGGGATGGCCGAGAGCGCCAGTTCTTTGATACGACCGACCAGTTCTTCAGCGTGTGTCAATTGTATTATTCTTATCAACTTCCTATCAATCGGGACGAACTTTCTACTACTGTGTGGTACGCGTGTTTTGTTACTTGCCCAGCAGAAATTATAACGCTTTGCACAACATTCTGTAAATCTTGGAACTGTTTATCAAAGTCATGCCTCATAGTTATTGCCGCAGCTTCGATCAGCACCTGGTGTTATCGCGTTGCATGAGCCACATGACATCCTGACGTCAGATCCGGGGACGAATCGACTTGCGAGAAAGAAGAGGGAGGAGTGAGGGAACAGACGCGTACTTTGTACCCTGCCCCCTCTCCTCGTCTTAGCTCTCTTATATTTATGCACTCTCTCGCTCCTCCCCTTCAATCTTCTCGTACCTTCTCTTCGCCGCAATGAACAGCTCGCTGGGAAGAAAGGGAGGGAGGAGCAGCCTTAGTCACTCGTGGCGGGGGACAAGGTGCAAAGTATCTGCTCCTCCCTAGCTATCATTCCCTAGCTCAAACGATCAAGTGGGCGTGCGGTTTTCATCTAGAGCCGGCAGTGTTCAGTTAACCACGCGGGCTCGCGGACTATACTCAGATTGTGATTAACGAAAACATCGCACCCCGCCGACTAACACGCGTCCTTATCAGTTGCATGCACTCTTGTGGCGGGCAAAGTGCGCGCCCGCGCTACAAACTACGCGCGTGGATTGAGAGAGGCCACGCCCACTTTCGTATCCCCCTCATCCCCAGAGGCCTCGCCTGTGTGCAGTAAATACACTTTCTCGAAGCGTCTGCGCGCTTATTTTCGCGTCTTTTCGCGCGTCCTTTTGTGTCCATTTCTAGTCAAATCACGCCTAATTGAAGGCCGACTCGCCTCATTCCTCCCTTCCCCCCTCTCACTCACTCGACTCGTGCGGAACGCGGGCGGTCGACACTCGAGTACTCAATACATCGTCCCCATCTGAAGCGCGTGAGTGCCGGGTTTGATTTTGCTGATTGGTCTGGGAGATGGTTTTCCTTGTCTCCTACCTGAATTAGAGTGTTATAGGGATCTTGATCGTGGCAATAGTGTTTCAAAGGAACTCATTTTTGGCTAGTATTTCCCTCTGATATCTCTTCGAATGTGGGCGATTACGGGATTTTTCAAGATTTGTGACAATAGTGATTCAAAAGGAAGTGTTGCGGCGAGATGACGAGAGATGACTAGCTGGGTGTTGTTGCTCCTTTTCCCCCAAATGTCCTTCTGTTTTCGGGTGAGTAGGGCCAATTTGTTGCAAGATGAGGGGAGATAACGACCCGAGACATGAGTTAGCGTGATATGCAATGGTTTTGCCCAGTGGCGTTGCCTATGAATAGACAATACATACCAGCGTATACTTTTGTGCGATTATGTGCTTTTTTTGTCCCTTTGTGCCAGTTTCCTAGCCTCTTTTCTCCTTTTTCTAGGCAACTAGTGGATAAATTATTAATTACTTTATTAATTATTAATATTAACAATCGCAGGATGGCTGAGGCGCACTCGGCGGCGGCGCTGAGCTTCTCGCTCACGCACGATGGCGTCAGCGTCTCGTACGATCAGGTAAGCGAGTGGTATAATAAAAGGGAGAAACGGCGCTTTTTGTCTCTGTAAAAGCGGTGCAAAAACGTCTTGTACGATCTGGCAAGAATGATAAGGAAAGGGTGAAACGTGGATGGGGCTGATGCGATCTATTCATAGCACGCGTTTCGTACGATCAGCAAAAAGTTTTGTGACTAAATCCGAGATGCTCGAAGTTTCGTGTTTCGGGAATACATTAGAGGCTAGACGATACAATGCATTGTTGATATGCGAGCGGTGTGTATCTTTAAAAAAATATTGTTCTGCGCATAATCCCTTTATATTTAATTAAATAAATACAATTCAGGAGCTGCTGCGCGACTTCTGGCATGGCTACGTGCGCGGCATCAAGCGGCGCATGGGCCGATTCAATGTGAGTGACGAAACCAGGCAGATTTGGGTTTCATGATATCTACTAAACGAGACGGAACAAAATACATTTTATTTTTATATTATTATGGTTTCAATTGCGTCTTGGAAGGTTGTTGGACCAGAGGTGACTACCCTCATTTCTGCCCTCATTGCAATTTTTTTTGTATGTGAATAGGGCACCTGATGTGTAACGTTTCCGCCAGTCGCAACTTAGTCCGCGGACAAGAGTGATTGAGCTTTGTGTTTTCTGAGTTGCAAGTTACGGGTTTTTAATTCAGTAAACTTTTATGGTTCTTGAAATCATGAATCGCCTATTCTTAAAATACGGAACGTTGTGGTATTGGTCTCGTACACGTAGATGTTTCTAAAAAAAGCAGACTGGTCTTTCGTCGCTGGTCAGGTTGCATTTCTTTTGTGTTTCAACAGTTCCTTTCGAAGCTGCTATCACAGTAACGCTTTGATGAACAGCTCGTGGATTTTATCAACTGCTATAATTATGAATTAATAACCTAAAAAAAATTGCAGAACCACTTCCGCGCGGGCATGTTCCCGGCCAACCCGCTGACACTTGCCGTCGTTGTCGGGCTGATCTCGGTGTTCTCGGCCATTGGTGAGTGATCCGGGAACCGGTGTTTAGGAAAACAGAGGCCGGTGTTTAGAAACCGGAACCGGGATTTAGTCGGGGTTGCCAGGTGGTGGATGTTGGGATGTGGTAATACAAATAAATGAAGCACAGACAGTTTGATTTGCTTTTGGATGAACTTGAAACGTGAGAGGCGCGAGTTGTTGTTGATAGTTCAAGTAGAGATGGATGCAGGTGCGAGAGCACTCGTTGA
>LS586803.1:76864-113740 GCA_900490775.1 Pristionchus maxplancki
AACAAAGCAAACAAGAGATTGCTGCGCGAAAAATGGGGTTTGCTTTTAGGTGAGCATGAAGCGTCGGAGATGAGTTGGTTTGATAGCTCTAATAGGGGGGGGGGGGTACTACGTTTTTCACAAAACTTGACAAATAAATGGTCCGCGCATATGGGGAAATTGACGAGTGTCGGAAAAGGCGTTCTACCACACCACATCCATTTAAACTCGTTTAAATAGGATTTAAGTGTCCTAAAAAAGTTTCTAATACTTTTTCGCATTGTAATTAAGTAAGCAACAGTTGAAATGATTGGATAGATCGGTTGCAATGCGTAAAAATCGAATCAAAACGGTTATATTCTGCGGAATTACGTTATGTCCGGACTATTTAAAAAACGTAGTATGCGGAGAACAGATGGAAGTAATCAGTCATGCACGTAATGCATTAGCTTTTAAATGATCACTAAAACGTAGAAGGCGCAAGCGCATTTGATTTAATATTTTTGAATTGAATGTTCTATGAACACTGCATTGTCGCTCTACTACGGTGATTGCATTTGATGTTATCTTGAAACACAAATTGTGGTTATTGAAGCAGGTAAGCAGTAGGGATGCTCGATCAAGTACCAAAAACTTGGATTTTGGCCTATTGAAACCAAGCGCTTGGTTTTCTTCCAAGCGCTTGGGTATATTATAGTGTAAAAAAGTAATGTATTTCTGTTATTTTATCACGGGCTCTGATAAAAGCAACAATAATTAGAAAAAAAACCACTATTCTGATTGAAAAAATAGATTCAAAGTCACTATAATGTTACCATCCATGTCTCCTTGACAAAAACCAAGCGCTTGGTTTTCCCAAGCGCTTGGAACTTGAACTTGTTCGAGCATCCCTAGTAAGCAGGTCCAAGTCGCAGATAGGGAGGGACGTCTCGGGTGGATTTGAGAGTGTGTAAAATAGATACTGTAATTAATACATTATTAATTAATTCAGGCATCGACGTCTCGTTCGGCGTGGTGCCGTTCCTGCAGAACTACGTGCTCTACTACGTGTTTGGGTGAGAGATTTAGTTAATTAACTAATTAACATAATAGAGGAATAACATGGTATCATCTATGAGGCGACAGCATACCTTTCCACCCTCAGTGGCGACCACTGGGGGGGGGGGGGACCCTTATGTGAAAAATTGGTCGACACTGGCGTGGAAAGGTATGGGCGACAGCGTGTATTTTTTTAGCATCGATATATACAATTGATTGATGTTGGCGATTTGGATTTGCTTTTATGTCCACATGAAACCGCAGTTGGCTAATTTTCGAAAAGTGCATTTCCACTTCCTCCATAGGGCTAGAGTTTAGGGCGAAATCACCACGGGGATAGTGCGAGGTCACACCGCCCGTCTCGCGTTTAGCTTATCTGACATTCTAGAGATACGTGATCTAATCGGAAATAGTGTGGAACCGCTGACCGGTCAATGGTTGCGAAATCGCGTGTGTAATTGAGTGATTTTGTGTGAAACCAATGCTAATTGTGCTGGTCAGCCGAAAATAGAGCTGATCGCATTCTATTTGGGGTAACCAGCTATAGATCCTTTGTAATGAAGCGTGGCTAAACATTCCTTAACTATCTGACCATTCCTATCTGTCTGGTCAAAGTTTGCGCGCTGGTCGAATGGTCGACTCACGAGGGGTGATGATTGCGAATGGTTATCAGTAGGGATGACGGATGAAGATTACTCTCCTCATTCGGCGCGCTCTCTCGCCGATCTGGCGACTGAGAAAGTAGGCAAAAAATGGAGTGCCCTAGTTATCAGTTCGATGTCTTTGATCCCTCTCCTTTCCCCCCTTCTTATCATCAATGATTAGTCAGAAAGATATTCTTCACGCAATGTGACAAGATGTGGAGGTACTATAAAAGTGGAACACCTCAAAGTGATTAATTTGAAAAATTTAATCAATAAACTTTATCAGAGTAGCAAATATCGTCATCTCCATTCAAAGGTAACGATAGCTGTTGTGACATAGTTCTGGTGTGATTGTGGGCCTGTAGAAGGGAGAGAACACGCTTGGCAAATTCTAGAAGACATTCGTGCACATTTGGCTTGCTTTAAAGATCGTACTAACGCACTACGCTCAGATGGATCAACTGATATGATTATTCCATTGCTGTTTTGATTTTGAGGCGAGTAGAAGGGAGTAAAGGTTGGATTCTCGTCATTCCGAACGAAGGAAGGGGTGAATGAGGTTAGACGACGAGATAGATCACGAAAAATTAAGAGAATCCGATCATTGGGAGTCGAAAGTGAAAAGTAGTAAATATTTTGGCCGCGATAAGAGAAAGGCGGCAGTTGGTTTTGTGCTGCGTAGTGATGTGAAGTGATTGGAGGGACTTGATTTCCTTTGTTATCAGTCACGGAATCGATCAAATTAGAATATCAAAAGTGTGAAAGGAATCCGCAGCGAACAGAATATGTTGCAAGAGATTGAGCATTGACAATTGGCTTTGTGCTACGGGGTATTGTGATGAGATTGGATTGACGTTGATTACTAGTTAATTGTCAATTCTGTTTTCTATAAATGAAAACTATTGAGCCCTAGTGCATATGGTAACGGTTCAAATGTCAAGATGTGATGGTTTAGAGAACACAAAAAGAAGGAGGCACTTGAGATCAGAAAGATACACACTGTGCTCAAGTTGTAAACATGTTGTGCACCAGCGTTGTTATTTGTGGTGAAGTAGAGGCACAGTGACACTATTGATTATTAATAAATAAATTTTTTATTTAATTAATAATTAATAATTGCAGAGATGGCCTCATCGGACGGACGATCTCGCTCCTGCTCGCCTCCGCGCTCATCTGGTTCGCGCTCGTGCAGGTGAGAAGGGGGCAACCTTCAAGGGGATTTATGTGCGGTTTTAGGATCCAGGTAGATTTGGTGCTCCACAGATAATATTAACGTAGTGTGAGAAAGCTCGAATTGATAGGTGAGAAATGGCTTGGTAATAATTCGGAATTAATACACTTTCTTGAATTCGCCGCCCGGGTAGTTGGTGCTTCACGTATACTATTCAATCATTGAATTGAGAACTGCGACAATGGTTGAGAACGAATTTAGGAATAACGGACACTGTTTGAAACCCGGTGAAAAGGTTGTTCAGGGTTGTCATATCATTTGTGCATTCGGTCTTTTTGTAATGTTTTCCATCCATTGATGTCAAGAAAATATTACTTCGTAATTGTTAGACCTGCAAATCGACTGTTTCACAGTTTGCTTGTTTGCAGAAAGTGCTCTTTTCGATAGTATCGCTGTTGACCCTTCTAAACTTTTGATAATTGTCTATTCTTGACAGATGATTCGTCTCTCGCTCAAGATGCTGCTGTGCTACAAGGGCTGGATGTACGAGTCGCCCGGCAAGCCCATCTCCTCGCCGACCAAGCTCTGGCTGGTGAGAAAACTGAAAATAATTGTCTACCCAAGGGACGTTAACGACAGATAGTCTAGTCGTCTGAGACCATCGCTGTGTATTCAGTTTTTTTTTTAGATTCTATCCACAGGTTATTGAATAGAACCTGAGAATGCGTTGACGTAGCGCCAGTGAAAAATCATCTAGACAATTTCAAATGATTAATTTGTATCTTGCAGGGCATCCTTGCTGTGATCTCCAAGTGTGGCCCGGCCCTGCACTCCTTCCAGGGCGCCCTCCCGCATCTGCCCGTGCCCAGTCTCGATGAGACCGTGAGGAAGGTGAGGACATGAAATTTACTTAAGGGCTTGTTAGGGGTGGACAAGGGATCGCGTAGCGTAGAGCTGGGGTACAGACGGTAGGATGGGAACTCTCCCACATCTGCCTCGATGAGACCGTGAGGAAGGTAAGGAGAGGGTTTATAGATGCAAAGCGAAACCAGTGCAATGATTGGTAGGATAGGGATGTTCTAAAGATGAGGGGTTGGTGGAGCACCAATTCTCCTGTGTAAGCGTCCAGTCTCGATGAGACTGTGAGAAAGGTGAGAAGAGTTAGTGGCTTTTGTTGATTTTGTGGCTCGCGCAATTCAAGTCAAGATTGATAACATAGACAAAGGATGTGTAAGTGAAGATTGTGAAGCGCGAACTACATTGGATAACATTTTCTCAATTTTTTTTAAAATGGTACCTCCCTCATTGGTTCATTGGACAAAATCCCTGACATGATCATACATAGAACCTATGAAACACAAACAAATCACGATCGCTAATTTGCATTTTGGAATCTTAATTTTTTTCTTTGCAGCACCTCCGCTCGATGAAGCCGATCATGTCGGAGAAGGACTACGCGGAGCTCGAGGTTGTTATTGTTGTTGTTATTTATATCTTTGTTGTTGTTGTTGTTGTTGTTATTAATTAGTTATTAATTAAATAATTATTATGCAGGTGCTCTCGGAGCGCTTCCGCATGGGCGTCGGTAGAAGACTGCAGCGATACCTCACGCTCAAGAGTTTCCTCTCGATTAACTATGTAAGTTTAATATTAATATATAGTTTAATATATGTAACACCATCAGTTCATTGGACTACGTTATCTTGTTGTGTTATGAAACATTGGTGAAACCACGCTTTGTCAGGTTGACCAACAATGAGTTTTGCAATGAGGAAAACTGAACAAGTGCTGGTTTTTGGGTGTGCGTACAAAAGGATCCACGCTCTGATCGGCGTTGATATTTTATTTGCGTCTTAGAGCACCCATGAAACCAGAAAAAAGCCTGTAAAACTTTAGGTTACATGCATTCAAGTAATTGTTTATCCAGATGACCGACTGGTGGGAGGAGTTCGTGTACAACCGTCAGCGCAGTCCCATCATGATCAACAGCAACTACTACGGATTCGTGAGTGGATTTTCATTGTGTTTTCCTCAGATTAGAGTGACCTGCAAAGTTAGGGCTACGGTGCATCACCATAGTCTGGTGGTGTTCTACGTTCTACGTTAACATTCAGTGGAGCACTTGAATAAAAATATTATACAAATTCCACGCATTATAAACAAGCGTTCTCCTTGATTCGGGCGACCCGCCACGTTTGGGCTGCGGCGATTCGTTATCTTCTCGAATTCGGTTATATTATCGATGGTGTAGGCGGTCGAAATCGAAAATAACAATGATTGATTTGCGATTGTTAATTAATAATCACTTTCCAGGACACCCTCAACGACTGCCCCACTCGCGTGCAAGCTGCGCGTGCTGCCAATATCACCTGGGCGGCGCTGCAGTTCAGACGGAAGGTGGAGCGACAGGAGATCAGTCCGGTGAGGAAACGAGTCATCTGTTACTTTTATGTCTTCGAAGAATAAAAGTACACTGAATTAATTCCGAGGAAGATTCAATGATTGATTGGATGGGATTGAAGTGGGAAAACTGAGGTTCTGATTGGTTAGTTAATTTGGCAGCGAGACGAAAAGAGGAAGGCCCGGTGAGGGATGATGGGGTTTTTTTGTGTACGATTACGATTAAACGCATTATTGGCTATCTGGGGGCGAAGATGTTCATAGGATGTGAATGAAACGGGAATGCGCGCGTGTGAACGTTCTTCTCATATTTTTTTGTTATTTTCTATTACTTTCCAAGACGTGATCGGCGAATGTGAAACATTCGAATAAATAAGGTGAGCCTGAAACGAGAAGGGAATAGTCGGCGATTATTCCTCTAGGTTTTGTTTTGAGTAACGCTCATAGCATGATCGTCATAAGCCGATCCTTGAAGCAATCCTTGAAGCACTAGAATCCATTGGACAGAATAGAATTATTTGTGGAGAAATTGAACTGTCATACATTGCGTTGCATAACCATCTAGGAGTTTTCAGCGATGGATGTAGCAGGAATTCGCTGGGGGGGGGGGGGTGCATTTTAAATTTTTACATCATTTATCATTATTATTATTAATTCATTTTTAGTTCTCGATCGCGCCGCGCACGAAGGTGCCCTTCTGCACGATGCAGTACGAGCGCCTCTTCAACAGCTGCAGATTACCCGGAGAGGAGGTTGGTCTTTGATCTTTGAAGTTTGTAGTCTGATCCAGGTGCTTTTTTGAATAAGTTTTACATTGAGGGATCTCACCTTGATTTTTGCAGTTTGAATGTATTAACACTGAGTAATAAGTCTGACCCTATGAGAACTACCGTAATACTAAATAAAAATGTGAAGAGTTACGAGTCTGACCCTATGAGAACTACCGTAACCAGGGTTTAATCGTTATATTTTTCAGTGCGATCGCTTCGCGCAGTGGGACGACGCGCGCCACATCGCCGTCTTCTCGAACGGCGTCTGGTTCAAGGTCACCGTGCACAATGGAAAGAGGTGAGTGGGGTAAAGATGTGCTTGAATAGCATGCGTGAAACGGGAAAGAATCTAGAAATTCGGTCGCTCAATGTTAATAGTGAGTGGTTGCTAAATGCCGTACTCATTCGATTGAAGGGGTGATTGAAACTGCTCGCAGCGAGAGTACTTGAGGAATGCGTGAAAGATGAATATTGGTTTTGAAATTTTTTACCGTCTTACCGATCTTCAATCATGGCCATCTGAAAGAGCGTCGCTAAATAGTTTGAGTGAAGCTTGAAAAATACTATTACGAGAATATATTGTTGCCTTTTAGATGATCTTGCCTTCGTGGGATCATTGAAACACGAAATGCAAAGGATTTAGAATTAGACAAAAATATTGATTACTTGCCTTGCAGACTGCTGGAGGCGTGCGAGCTGCAGTACCAGTTCGACGAGATTCTCAAGGTTTGTTATTTAGTTAGTTAATAATAAATACAATAATATTAATAATAACAACAATAACAATACTCATAACACTAATAACATTCTTTAGGGCGATCACGCACCCGCTGAGGGAGAGGCTCACGTGGCCGCGCTCACTGCAGGAGACAGAAAGCCGTGGGCACTCGCGAGAAAGGTAAGGGGGGAGGGTGTTGTGGTAGAGGCTATTTGAATGTATCTGAAGGAGTCTGGTTGCATTGTTCTATTTAATTATTGACGACGCTGTGTGCTAGGGCTTTTGAGCATGTCGTGGAACGCGAAGTATGCTAGGGCTGAAATTAACACTGGGGTCGATTAGTGGGAGAGTTTTGTAGGCGCATATTTTATTTTTTGGATCGGGGCTCACACAGAAATTGGTCGTGTGATTTGTTCTGAACTATGAGCGAGACTAGGAACGCAGGTTCATCTAGTGGTCGAAATGCATGTCTGCTTTCTCATATGTCTAATTTTAGAAGAAAGAACCGTTCATTAATTGCGTGTCCAATGCGCTCTAGCTTATAGGCCAATCACGAAACACGAAGAGTGATGGTGTGCAGATTCGAAAAAAACTAAATTATTCGTTGCAGGAGTTCTTCTCGGCCGGCGTGAACAAGACGTCGCTGCGGGCAATCGAGCGCGCCGCCTTCTGCGTCATCCTCGACGACGAGGTGTGTTTTTGTTATTGTTTTTATATTTGTGCGAACTGGACCTGCCACTTCTCGGCTATTGATTTTGTTCTCGGTTGAGACATAATTGGGTATCAGCAATTAGTGTTCTTCTTTGTTGAATATCAAAAGAACAAGTCACTTCTCTGCTACATCTTTGGTACTTGGGGTGATATCGGGAGTTGGGGCAATGAAATCTCCTCAAGCGCGTGAAAAAAATCAATAATAATTTATTTTCAGGAGGTCGGCTACGACCCGGAGGACCACACGAAGCTGGACGCGTGGGCGCACAACCTCCTGCACGGAAAGGCCTACAACCGGTGGTTCGACAAGGTACGGTAGCGAGTACGATATAGCTGGGTTACTGTAGCTTGATTACGGTATAATAATTATCGATTTGCAGTCCTTCAACATCATCATCTCGAAGAACGCGCGCTTCGGAATAAACACGGAACACTCGTGGTATGTTTTAATACAGGATCTGACGTCTCCAGGACCTGGTTATTCGAGGATTCGCGATTTATTCATAGGGGACTACTGAGCTTAGTCAATGATCCCTGCTCAGATTCTTCCATTATAAATTTTATTTAACAATACAAGTTATGGAAGTACTAGAATCTAGATTTCACGTAATATTTGGCGGAAGTGTTCGATTTATTTATTCCAGAACCTCATGATTTCCAAAAAAAGATAGCATATTTTCAAGTAGTTCCATCCGGTTTTTAGGTTCCAATCCGCATTCATATTCACGGCTAGTAGCGTGCGGTGATGACTTCCTGTTTCGGTTGGTAATAATTATTGAATATTTATTTCGCAGGGGAGACGCCGCAGTCACCGCTCACTTCGTCGAGTTCGTGCTCCTGAAGGACGTCGTCTTCGAGGGATACGATGAGGTACGGTAGGGGATCGAGAACTGATTAGGGGGGAGCGAGTACGGTAGGTGATCGGGGACTGAACGGGGAGTACGGTAGCCGATCGATAACTGAGCTACCGTATGAAAAGGGGGTTCGGGTACGGTAGAGTATCATCGAGAACTGACTTTTTTGCAGAACGGCAACACGAAGGGCGAGGTGAAGGCGAAGCTGGCGCCCGAGCGTCTGAAGTGGCAGATCACCGAGCCTCTCCAGGTTTGTAATTTGATCTCTGATCTTTGGTTTTTGATCCTTTGTTGTTTATGTTGCGATGAGGCCAAGCGATTCGTTCACATTAGGTTGCTGCCCTATTGTTGTACTTTTACTTTCTCGATGATGCCTAGGCCGGCTAGGTGTTTTAACGACACTGTCTTTGATAGCTCTCGAGCGTAGTTTGATCTTTGATCTTTGCAGAAGCAGATCGACTCCTCGCTTGCTGTGGCGAACGCACTGATCGCCGACGTGGAGATGCAGCTGCTGCCGTGGAACGAGTTTGGTGAGTAGTGTAGGAGAAATAGAGTAATTGATCTGGACTGAATTGCGCGTGGGATTAGTTTCATTGCGCGAGTTGCAGTTTCGTGCTTCATTTGAGCTAGATAGTTAGCAGAGGTTCGCTTAAAATGATTTGGAATTCATTGACACTTCAAAATATATAATTTGAAAATATTGATCACAAATTTTTAAAATTTCCGAGTATATTTGAGCTTTGACGTTGAATGATATCAGTTGGCAATGTCGCTGAACGATCCGAGTCAGGAGGATAGCGAAACAATTAAATAAATAATAAATTCAATAAATTTGCAGGCAAGGGTCTGGTGAAGAAGCTGCGCTGCTCGCCCGACGCCTTCATGCAGATGACCCTCCAGCTGGCCTACTTCAGAGTGAGTGATATCAATAATAACAACAACAAAATAACAATATTTTATGAGCGCAAATAAAAACATCTATTTACGGTATTTTTCTAGGTTTCACTAGATCTACTTGGGCTCGTATGCTGTAACATCTTTGATTATTCCTCGTTTTGACGTGGCAATTCAATCAATCAAATGCTCCCGATCCAATGCCCGAATACATTTTGTAGCATGTTTGTCGGGGTTTCACTAGTTTTACTAGAGTTCCACTATTGCTCAAGCAAACAATATTAGATCCTTTTCAGAACCAGAACAAGTTCTCGCTGACCTACGAGGCCTCGATGACGCGTCTCTTCCGCGAGGGCCGCACGGAGACGGTGCGATCGTGCACCGTGGAGAGCTGTGACTTTGTGCGCGCCATGCTCGACCCCAAGCAATCGGTGAGTGGTACGGTAGGCGCACGAGGGGAGGGGATTTGTGAACTGACTTATTTAGGGAGTACGGTAGTTTATCGATTGATTTATTAATTTATTGATTGCAGCGCGACGAGCGCGTGCGCCTGCTCCGCATCGCCTGCGAGAAGCACCAGGACCAGTACAGGTACGGTAGCGCATGGTAGTTGATTATCGACTACTAGCCTTTTTATTCAATGCAGTGCAGGCACTGTAGTCCTGGATCGGTTACTGTAGGTTGATTACTAGCAGATTATAAATTATCGATTTGCAGAGACGCGATGACTGGCCGCGGCATGGACAGACACCTGTTCGCCCTGTACATCATCAAGAGATACCTGGAGGAGGTGACTGGCGAGAATTGTGGTTTGGGTTTCAAGGGCAATTCATTGCGATTGAGATTAGCAGCCTTACTAGTATTGCCCTCGTTTCTATTCGGTAAAATGTGTACATTATCAAGAGATAGGAGGTGAGGTCATAAGCAGGGTTCGAGTAATGTGTCAAAAATGACACAAGCATACCACATTTTAAATAATGAGAAGAGACAAATTAAAAAAAGGACACCAAAGAAGGGATAGTAAGAGGGTATTTGTTAAAGGCACACCACTTTTAGAGGATGGTGACTTAGAAATTTGAAAAGCAGACCACGTTTCGACCTTTGATGTCATGAGTATTCGACCTCTGGTCATAAGAGAAAGAGGGAGTTGGGTTTCACGGATCCTATAACCCATTTGTGCTGGTTGTTTCCTCTAGTGCATTCGCGGATTGTCCCTTAAATAACAATAAAATGGAAACGGTCACTAGATCATTCATGCGCCTCATGGAGATTAGTGGGAGGGAATTCAGGAATGATACATAACAAACTATGAGCGGTTTGTGCAGCGTTTCACTGGCTCTTTAAAGTTTCACTGGCTCTTCTAGAAATGGTGGTTGGTGAGAACTGGGATTACTTTCCGTCTCCGTCAAAAATAAATATAAAACGCGTTGATCATGTTCCTTACTGGTTTCGGTTTCATAAATCTATCATTACTTGTAGCAAGTTTGCCTTCTTTGATTACAGTTGGGATCTCGCGGCGCTTAACAATTATGATTATCTCCCTATTGCAGGAGTCGCCCTTCTTCGACAAGATCTTCCCTCCGACGTACCTGCTGTCCACCTCGCAGACGCCGCTCAACCAGTGCGACGACGAGGCCGAGATGAAGCATCTGTCGTCGGAGAAGAAGCTCAAGCTAGTGTCCGCTGGAGGTACGGGATACTGTATGATTTGGCGGATCGAGAACTGAACTGGGCATAGTGTAGGATGAACTAGGAGTGCGGTAGACGAGGTAGACCCTGAACCAATGCGATGACTAGATGAACCATCTGTCGTCGGAGAAGAAGCTCAAACTCATGTCCGCTGGAGGTACGGTAGTATTTAAATTGTTGTGTTGCTCTGGCGGATGATCGTTCATTGAATCCTTCTCGCCGTCTGATCTCTTAGGGCATTGATGGGACAGTGAAGTGACTGGTTTGAAATGGGACGCATAGTTATTTGAATTGTTTTTTTGTGGGGGAAACCAACCTGCCATTGAATCTGTTTCACTGTCGAATCACTTGAGGCTTTGATGGGGCAGGGAAATGACTGCTTGTATAATTGAATGAATTCTCCCCTTTGCAGGCGGGTTCGGCCCCGTCGCTGACGCCGGCTACGGTGTGTCGTACGTGATCTCGGGCGAGAACCACATCACCTTCCACATCTCGTCGAAGAGGAGCGCGTCCAACACGAGCAGCGCCGGGTTCAAGTGAGTATTACGGTAGTTGTGGGTACTGTAGTATGTGGGGTACGGTAAGGTAATACAGTAGGTGGATCAAAGCTAAGCTAGGATAGTTGTGGTGAGACTAACACGAGATCTATTGATGTGCGACCACATGCTCGTTTCTTGTGAAATGCGCGAAGCGAGAAAGTGACTAGACTAGCCGAGAATGTGTAGGGCCACTAGGAACGTCGTACGACATTGTGGACTTCTACTGGTCCCTCATAGCTTCACTGTGACTATAATATTGCGGGTGTACATATTGAGCGATACAAGTATATGATAGTGATTTGCCGCATTTGTTTCTTATCTTGCGAGCGGAACCAACAAATGATGAGTATTGAGCTTAAAAGTGAGCTCAAAAAGCAAATAGTATTGTTAGAATAAGTTGCTAAAATTGCATTAGAGATTGATCGGCTGGTCTTGTAGCATCCGCGTAACAAGAAAACAACAAGAGTAATCTCCTTCCTTCCAGGGCCGATCTGATCAAGTCGCTTCGCGACATGCAGGCGCTCTTCGTCGATGCGAAGTAAGAGGCGCAAGAATGGATGGCCGGAGGCTCCGCCCACTTTTCCAAGCTCCGCCCCTTTTCCTCCCGTCCCTCTCCGTAGTCTTTGCTGATTTCACATACTGAATCACACCCCTTTTCGTCCGTTCACACTAAACCTTGTCGTTGTTTCACTACAAAAACAGCCATAAAGAGATAGCTAGCACATATATACTCGTTTGTTCGCTCGTTTGTCCGTTTGTTCTTCCGTGTACAATTATCGCGATTGATTACCCGTTCTTTCCCCCTCATGATATTTGTTCGTCGCTCATAGCAGGTATACCCTACCGTACTCCCTATCACTAGACCCTCACGACTTTCCCGTGCCGTCCCCAAGTACCGTATCTCTAGCTCAAGTATATCCATATACCGTATCCTTTCGCATAACCGATTACCGTACCCGCCGCCCCGATTACCACTTGTACTACAAATAACTCACATGTTTACTCTGATGGTTGCAATTGATTTCTCTCGCTCTTTGCCATTGAAATTTCTGGATTTCTGTCTCGTTTGGCCCCTCTCTCTCGTTCTTTCTAGAAGTAGCATTATCGATTTTTCTTTCTGTAGCGCCTACAGCGTGTAATATTAGTAGTAATGCTAATCGTATCTCTTCGTAATTCCTGATTAATTTGCTCAACTTTGTCGATTGAGAGCCATCGAATAAGCGGATAAACAGTTCCAGAAAATTAAGTGTGAGTGGAAAAACGTAACGATAGCGTTTGTGGCACTAATCGATATTTGGAGAATTGATAGTAATCGATATTGATTGGGTACTGTAGATGTTCCGGGTTTCGAGCCGGTTTCTGTCCAGCTTGATACGGTTTCACAACGAGCAAGCATGGCCACAGGAGATGGTGCAGCAGGTACGGAAAGGAATTGAGGTCATGCGGGCGAAGATTAATTAATAATTGTCGGTTTCAAGAAACTCGAAGTGTTATAGAACTAATGAATCCGGAATTAATCACTCGCTAAATGCGGCTTCGATCAGTTTGCCATACATGTTTAGAGTGAGGTCACGTATACCTAGCTTATTAGATTTAGTGAATTAGATTTATTGGTCATGTTCTTACGATCCACCGTCATGATCGTGTGTTTCCAGAAATTCTAAAGCTAGAGAGATCTTGTGAAACGTAGATTATGCAAGCTCCAGACAAATTTTCGTCAGTTTTCGTCGCGTGCTGTTTATGCCTGTGGATGAAAAGGGCTGCCATATTCATTATCAATCAACAATCCTTAATAATTCCTCGCAGATCACGTCGGAGTGTCGAGTGACTGCCGACTTCGTGAGCGAGGCAGAGGAGAGGTCGATGCTGGACGAGGTGGAGGGACGACTGCAGAAGCTGCCTTATGAGCAGAGTCACTGGGATGAGGTACGGTAGCTCTAGCGATCGAGAAATGATGCTATTGGGGTGACTGGGATGAGGTACGGTAGGGGTATGGTAGAACTGGTCGAAAGATTTCCAGGAATGCGATTGTTTGGTTGTTGTTCTTCGTTGGTTACAGTAAGCGCCTCAACAGCAATCCAATTATATTTGAGGATTTTGCGCATCATCAGGTCGCCGGGTCGGTTTGTAACGCCGTTTTTGCAATCATCAATATCATTTTTTATTGGAAATGTGCGAAATAATACGAGAACGCATTTCGAATTTACCAGGTGAACTCAGCGCGCACAGTGGTGTCAAGTGCTTTGGATGTAGTGTAGAGGCGATTACCGTAGATTACGAAGAACAGATCAAATAAATATTAAATCTATTTTTTTTTAAATAAAAATGTGCGCACGAGTTTTCTGCTGAACTATCGGTAGAGTTACTCGGTGACATGAGGACTCACATAATTCTCAAATGTAAAAGTTTGGGCAAGCAGGCGATACTTACATAGCAAGTCTACATACAATTTCACAGATTCCAGAAATTGCATCAATGAAATACTGTTGAGGCAGATGTGGTTATCTGTGAAATGAGGCGACAGTTGTTTATTGAATGTTGGATTGGGTGTCCTGCTTGCTCCAGCAAAAGTAACTAGGGGAACTGCGGATGCGCAACTTCTTCAATAGTGATCAGTTGCGGGCCTGGATGCTTACGGTAAACGGCGTAGAACAACCATAATCAACATAAATTCACCATTGCCCTGCAGTCTACTGTAGTGTTCCAATACTCGGAGAAGGGATAGTATTTATTACAGTAATCTAATCTACCGAATTTTAGGCGATCCATCTGTATCGGGAGCGCGAGCAGCGCGTGTGGAAGCAGGAGAACGATCAGGTTCTGGCGCGAATGAGGGAGTGCTCCTTCCCCAAGGTACGGTAGAGTAATGTATATGATACTGTGGTTACGGTATGATGGGATACCGCTGAGATTGATGGAATTCTCCATCCCTAAGGTACGGTGTCTAGAAGGAAGGCAGCTAGGTGAAATGAGGCTGCGTAGGCAGTTCAAGAAAACGAATTATTGGCTTTCACAATGAACGGTTGAACTCCTGCATTGCTTTTAAAACGAATAGATTATTTATCCTGGAGATCCCGGCATTATTGTTGACGCCGAAGTGACTGACGATTTGATCTTTCCCTGCAACGCCACTTCTCCTATTTGACCAATTCGACATTTAGCTCTCTCATTTCACACTGTTCTCTCTTCAGCTGAAGAAGTGGGAGAGCAAGGGAAAATGAGAGGGGCAGATCATTCTTCATATCTTTATTCGCAGGACACCTCCCACCTCACGTACGTGCACATCCTCGACCTGCACGGAGATGGACACATCAAGCCGCACATCGATAGTGTCAGGGTGGGTCAAGGATCTTGTCTTTTAATTTAAAAAAAGCGCGGTAATTACGTAATACGTATCATCGACAGTGTCAGGGTACGTGATTTTTAATGCTGTTCTTGGAAAAGATTTCCGTCGTTCTGATCTTTTTCTTGGTTGTAAATAGTTCCAGAATGAGTATGCATTTACACAAAAATGTATGTTTATGCTAGAAGAAACATTCGATGTCATTGAATAATACCAGCCGCTTTTGATCTTCATAGTGGGCTTATTCATGCTGAGAGGCATGGGTTTGATAGTCCCGATATTGCCAACGAAAATCCAAGTTATCCCGTTGTTGCATGATTCGAACTTCGCGAATACTGGTTTCAGAATGCAGATGAAGTTGTCTGGATCCTAATGTTATGATCGGCAGCAGATATCAATCTGTATAACAGAAAATATCTATCTCTTTTTTTCTTCAGTACTGCGGTGACCATGCATCTAGTAGTTTCAAAGTGTAGAGAAATGTCGCTGCTTTCAACTATTTTAATGAATGAGAGTTCATCTCAAATAGAAAACTACTCTGAATGACAATCTTCTTCTGATTTGAGTACTGCGGTGACAATACTAGGCGTTAACTAGTTCCATTGACTCAATAACTGCATCGGCAGTCAACATTGTTGATTATAGAGAATTCAATTATTAACATAAATATATTTTCAGTACTGCGGTGACGTCATCACGGGCATCTCTCTGCTGTCCTCCTGCGTGATGCGACTGCGACATGAGAAGAGGAAGGAGGACCTGATCGTCGATCTGATGCTCCCGAGGCGAAGTCTCTATCGATTGGGGTACGGTAGTGATTGATTGAGGGAAAGTCTGGATCTGGGCAATGCTTTCTACATTTCGCGAATGTTACTTGTTAATTTCTTGCCACAGTCATCCTACTAGAGACCAGGAGTTGGGCAAAACGTATTAACGTTTCATCTTGCGATACATTGCATCTAATTCTACCAGCTATTCAAAAATGGTTTTAGTCGACACTTTTGACGTTACTATTTTTGAATACGGTATTTATACTGTATACAGACTATACAGTACCCTATCCTCCCTTTCAGTGGTCGCTTCGAGTTCACGCACTGTGGTTAAAGATGTTGTGTGGCTGTAGTAGTTCGCGCCTAGGTATTTCGTGTTTTCACACCCCGCACTTTCGTGCCACATGTGTTCTACAATAAACTATGAGCATGCCGTATATCATTTTCCCTTTCTTTCGCTGCAATAAGGATCTCTTTGAATAGCATCGTTTGATCTCATAGTGGTTAAGGGTCTTTTAGTTATCCCTGAAATCGATGAACTACTGTAGTCCTCCCCTCTTCCAGCGGCATCGGCCGCTACGAGTTCACACACGAGGTGCTGGGCGAGACGGAGAGCGAGTTTGACGGGCGGAAGATCGATCGAGGAAGGAGAATATCGATCATCTGTCGTGATCTACCCAAGCAGCAGGCACAGGTATACGGAAGTTGTGGTGATTATCGATTAGTTAAGCAGACTTACAAGTTTAGATTACTGTAATCATTCTCCTATCAATCCCTAATGATTGAATTTTCAGTTCTTCATGAAGATGCAGCCTATTCCGCAGGAATAAAAATGATTTGGATAGATAAGATAAATTATTGTTACTGTAGAAGTGTATAAAGATTGTTTTCCTTTCAACTCATCATACATTATTCATTTTATCCGTGATGCTGCGACGTAGCAATAGTTTATATGGAATTTACGTACTTACAAGTTGCTAATTGACCGAAAACCAGAAGTGTTGTTGTTAGCTAATTACAGGAAAAGTAAATACACAGAGAGAATCAGTAGGCTCGCACTAGTTCTTGGGGGGAAGTTAACACCGTATAGGATAGGAAAATGGAGTGATTGTAGAGGGAGCAGATGATAGATTACGGTAGGGTGGGGTACGGTACAATCGATCGGGAATTACGGTAAGTCTACCGTACCCTACTCGCGACGGAGAGCGTCCAGACGCGCTTGTAGATCATCGTCGAGATCGTTGCTCGCGCTCGCGCTGCCACCCGCAGGCACGCCACCGGCTGGAATGGACTACGGTAAATTAATAGGAATCGCAAAATGATTAGAGATATATTTGAACGCGGTCACCACCACTCATTGGCACATGGAACATCTCTCATACATGAGGGGTGGCTGCTACCGAAACCCACCTACCAACTAACTAACACTTTGAATCTAACGACTATGGATAGGCTACCGTACCTCCAATGGGCACCTTGGCCGGCCCGGTCCTCTCGGCGGCGCCGATCTGTCCCGACGGCACCACTAGTCCGCCCATCTCCTCGCCCATCTGGATGCCCAGCTCGTCCAGCACCTAGAAATTGAATTTTATTGTTGCTGTTGTTGTTGTTTTTGAGAGAAGATATTGGTGCTACTATACAGCCCTTATTGATGTTGTTTTCTAGAAAAAAATGGTGAGAGACCAATTGAATGAATGAGCCACTCATTGCATATGAGCTGCATGCGAAACCGGAAGACTGCGACGCAACTTTAGAACGCCATTACATTCTTTTTTTTTTGAAATGGCGTTCTAATTTTTTTTGATTCTCACTTCTCATATCCATTGTATGGATCATCCACTTCATTCACTTGAGCAACGCGCGAAACCGGAACGCGCTAGGTTTCATCCTCGCGCAATTGTATCCTAACGACGCACGATTTATTACTACTATTCACTACTCTTTCAATAGACTACTATCATGATCGTCAAAACGCACTTGCCAATCAATACTACCGCACTCACTTCCCAGACGGATCTTGAATCGACACTACCGTACCTGGTTGACGATTTGCTCGCTCTCGGCGTCGTCGGCCTCGTCTCCGAGCGCGTCGTCGATCGCGTCCCCGATGATCTCCTGGAGATTATTAATTAGTAGTATAACTACGAATAACTACGAAACTAAGAAAAAATAACTACGAAAAAAAGTTAAGCTCTAGTAAATTTACATTATCTGAACTCGAGGTTCAATATTTGATGGTTTGGTCAGCAAGATAGCTGCAGAATTAGCACGCGGCTACTTGAACAACCTGTGAAACCGGAACGCGACTAATGTTAGCAATAAAATACTGGGTATACACATTTGACTATTGAATACATCTATTACTTCTCACTCTTACACAGCGCGTGAAACCGGAACGCGGTAAGTAATTAACAAATTATAATAATCAGAAGAAATGCTCTCACCTCCTTCATGTCCATGATCTCGCTCTGCTTCTCGAACTCCATCATGATCTAAAAATGGAAATATTTATCATGATGACTCAGCTAATTAATACAAAAGAGCTAATGAAACCATCTCATTGCATTATTTCCCCTTGATTCCGACAGTACGTTTAGACTTCTGACTTTAAACGCACCTGCTGGATCTGCGGCAGGTTCATCTGCCGATTCATCGTCTTCATCGCTTGCGTCACGCCCTTCATCGCCTAAAATGTAATTAATTAAACATAGAAACAATTACCGAAATATTTTTTAATTATATGATCACAATAACTGTTGCGTATACACAACGACGAGGGAAGATTGATAAAATTATTTTAAAAATAAAAATAAACAAACCGAAGCCATGGCCTCCTGACTCTTGAGCGTCTGCACCTTGAGCGAGACGGCCTGGAGAGGAATAATTAGGTATATTTTTTAAGTTGTGAAAACGGGAGACTTCGACAAACTATCGAGTTTGAAGTTCATGGTACGTATTATCCAACACTTGCGATACCAGAATGAACCAGTGTAGAAACGCATTTTAATGAAAGAGACTCGCCTGTATATTCGCCTTCATGACGATGAACTTCTTGATGTAGCGACGCGTCCTCACGAGGTCCTTCGCCATCACTTTCACCGAGTCCTGCAAATTGCTACTATTATTTAGGGATTACTTAGGAATTACTAATGAAATCTATTACTCTCACTAAAATCACTCGTTAAACGTTGTTAGATACGAAAAGGGGTGACATGTGCTCGATCTATTGAGCAACCACTTGACCTGGCTGAGTCCATGAAACGACGAAACAGTCAATCATCTGGTTCGTTTTGAGCGAGAAACATCTTCACATGTCTCTCACGAACTTACCTGTGTCCACGCGAAAGTAAATAAGCAGAAAAAGTTCGAGAAACTACTAACCATCTGGTTCATTTTGGCCATCTTCTTGATCTCGGCGATCACTTTCTTCTCTTGCATCTCCATACGCTGCTTCTCTCTGCAATGAGGGAGATAAAAATCAGAAGCTGACCCCATTTAGGGCTGATACGATTAAATGAATTAATACCATAAATTGATTAATACCATAAATTAATACCATAAACCAGCTCATTACAAAGACTAAACCCTAATCTAGCACTATTCTGCCATTATTGAAGTTATTAGTCATCACATAGACTGGTGTCAAGGCTAGGCATGTATTTGACTTCAAATTATGGCACCAGTAAATGCGTGTTTCACAATTATATTGAGACCAATCGGAATTCACTTTGAACGATCCATGTCCGAGATATATCACATAGAATCACTTATCAAGCACCATTCAGAAAAACGGTTGAAGTTATTGAAGGATTAGTCATCAGTCAGGTCTTATCTAGGAAAGAACCTTTCGACCTTGTCGAGGATCAAACCAAACTAATTTCATACTTTTAGCAACTGAACACGGCCAATATAAGTCTAAACACGATCAAATCCGGGAACTTGGAAGATTAAAGCTATTAGTCGAGCTCAAATAAAAGAAGGCGGCCGACCTGTCCAGTTCTCGCATGGCTTTGTTGAGCGCGCGCTGGTTCTGGCGCAGCATCTCCGCGGGGGTCTTGCGACGGCCGAACAGGAACTCCATGACTGCAAAATATATATAAAAAATAAATAAAAAAATCAATCGCGAGCACATAAACAACAGGAAGTTTGAACAAAAAACGAGAATGAGCAAAAACTGCATGAAATTGTAATTAAGCTGGAATAAATTGATACCAATTCTTAACAAAAACGAGTGAGCTTGCGCGACGACTGTCAGGGCATCTATGACAAGCAATCTCGTCGGAGTATGAAAGCACGCAAGGATGAGTCATGCAGTTTCGCAAGATAACATGGAGTTTTGAAGTGATATCGCGATTGGCGGACATAATTGGCTATTGAGTACGTGGCGAGTAACAGGTTGTGCACTATCACATTGTCGGAAGCGAGGTCAAGTCGAGTGAAACGTCAATAACAAGGAAAAACAGCTAGAGAAACGCTCGAGAGGCATCAGACAAACAACAGCGCACGCGCTAAGCGCAGTGAATCTTCCGCTATTCTCCGGAGCCGGCTCTTGTATCGCTGCCGTGCAATAGACTATTTTGCAGTTTTCGTTAATTTATTTTATTTACAAAACTCACAACACATTAAAATGAGGGAAAATGCACATCAGAAAAATCACTTGATCAAGGCATTACAAAAACAATCCGGCGCAATCGTATTCTGACTTGTTGTCACTCGATTCCGAATTTGTTTACGGGGAAGAATGATTGGAAGATAAATACAGAGAAGACTCCAGATCGCGAGAGGAGATGGGAAATCGAGTTGCACTGTTCCAAGTAGCATCAACTTCAGCGATGAGCGACTTCAGCGACTTCAGCGATTCTCATTTCTCTCTTGTCAAGCATAGTTGTGAATAATCTCAGGTAAGTTGGATAACAGATCTCAGGTAAGTTGGATAACAGTGGTTCCAAAGATCAACAATCACATTCTCCGGAGAATCATGTCAATTCTTCAGATACCCTATCTAATCTCAAGATCCCGCGGTCGTCAGCATTTTCTTTGTCTCTTATCAGGATTATGCGAGACGCCTTCAATCGTCTGAGAATACTGATAAGATACGCGATAGTGTTGACTGTTCTCGTCAGTCACTCGGACTCATCGCCTCATTCGAGGTGATTGTACTTTTTTCTCTCATGTGATTTGCACCTATTCTCAATCATCTAGAGACGCGTTTTTCCCCAAACCACCACTCCCTCTGCTACGAATCTCAATTCACATGTCAACTATCTTCTCATGTGTGAACTTTCCTATCTTTGCTCCAAAATCGCATGATCTTTCACGTTAGCGTGAACTATGTAGACTCTTTCTTCCTTTGATGTCATTTTAGACTGCACAAATATAAAAGACCATCTTCCAGCCCTACTTATTTAATGGCCACTAGTGTCACGATATATGTTGCCACTCGAAAGTTGTTATCTAGATGACAATTTTAGCGCATGACCAGTCTGACGATGTATCTCCTTCCAGCCCTATCCCCACCATGACTGTCAAAAGAAAGTTGATCATCGACACGGATGGAGTCTCGGATGACATCAGGGCCATCTCACTGGCCATGCAGCATCCGGATGTTGAGGTAATACGGTAGGATTACGGTAGCTTAGATTACAGTAGGGGATACTGTGTAATTCAACAGAAGTGGGAACACATTGGAGTGATTTTCGAAACAGAACTCTACCTCATTGCTCTAACATTCATGGGTGTCTATTCATAGAATCTGTGAAACTCATGTTGTTCCGTGCCTTTTTTGCAAGCATCATGGTTTTGTCGCTAGATGCTGACACTGAGATACCATTTTCCGAATGAATGTAGGTGACTGTAACTCGGATACCGTAATCTACCGTGTTATTCAAGATCGTCGCCTTCACCACCACTCACGGCTGCGTGAGCGCCGTCCAGGCGTCGGCAAACGTCGCCCGAGCGCAGAGGGCCAACGGGATTGAGGTGACCTAGCGACTGACCTGCCGTAACGAACTCTAAAATACCGTTCGCCAATCGATAGTTTAATTATCCAAACGAAGCATCACTCTAATCGTAGCTTAGTAGCACACCTCACACTTGATCCATGATTGAAACATATTCCATCGCTTTCTCATTCACAACCTATTCATAGAGTAAAACGAACCGCTTTCAGAAGAAGATCCCCATCTACAAGGGCGCCTCCACTCAGCTGATCAAGAATCCTGAGGTTCGCATTTTTTTGTGATCGAAAATGCGATTCAAAGTGAGGTCGAGTTTGAACAAGCAGAACCAATTTTTTCATCGAAGTAGGTCAGACAGGCCGAGAGAGCATGCGAAATGGAGAGAGTCATCGATAATCCGCTCGTTTTCCTTGCAGGTCGTGCACGAACTGGCCTCGGACGAGTCCTTCTTCTTCGGCAGGGATGGCCTGGGCGATCAGCCCAAGAACTTTCCCGAGGTGAGAATCTGACCGACTGAATTCTGCTTCTGACCTACCGTACTCTTCCTCGCTCTGTTGATTCCGATTCTTGATATTTCCCAAGAATGGCCTCTTCTCCCTACTGGAAAACACATCACATGATGGACAGTTAATCCGCGTCAGAATCTGGGATTAGCTTCCAGAATGCTCCTTGTGCCATACTGATAATGCTCAGATTGACGTGCTTTTGTGAGCGTTAATCATGGAAAACATACCGATCAATATCGACTACCGTGTACCTACCGTATTCCAGGTGCTCGAGTCGGACTTCTCGTGCTGGGAGCCGGAGCACGCGGCGCAGGCCCTGATCAGGCTCACCAGGTAGTACGGTTGCGGATATTTATTGATTGATCCCTGATTCAGGGAGCACCCTGATGCCACGCTCGTCGCTATTGGACCCCTCACCAATCTGGCTCTGGCTCTCAAACTGGACGATGACTTCAAGAAGCAGCCCGCTAGAGTGGTGATTATGGGAGGCAATTATTACGGTGAGAATCCGCATCAGCGATAGACTGACTAGCATGGCTGCTATACGAAAAGAATAATCATTGATCGAATGTCTGATAAAGTGCCTGGTTTCCTGAAATTGAAATGAAAGACGCAGTCAGCAAGGGTGGTGACCATGGGAGGAAATTACTATGGTGAGATCAGAACCTTCCAAATTTTGCTTCTTGATCTCATTCAATGAAAAGTGTGAAGAATCCCCAAGGTTCGGTTGAGTTTCACTTGTTCTTCAATACATACTGGGCGCTTGGGTGAACGATTCTGGTTGGATATCTGTTTTGAAATTACCGAAATCTTCTTCAGGAATGGGCAACGTCAACTCGCAGACGTCGGCGGAGTTCAACTTCCATGGAGATCCGGAGGTGAGCAAGTCTGCCTCTCTCCATTTCGCACACTCTCTCGCCCCCCTCTGACCGACGAGAGAGCGTTAGGAAATGAAGAGACGATACCTATTCCGAACTTCACTGAAGAAAGTTGCATCCCTGACGCGCTTGAAGTGTCTCCATCAGGCAGAAGATAGAAAGCCTGACGCGCTTGAGGTGTCCTCTCCAGGCCGCGGCGATCGTCCTTGCCGAGATGGAGTCGCCGATCACGATGGTGCCCTGGGAGGCGTTCGTCCTGGACGGAAAGAAGCACGAGAAGGTATACGGTAGTCGATGGGGTTACGGTAGTCTTATCGATTCGATTACTGTACATTCCCCCTCAGGAGGTAGATTTCAACAGCATCTCTTCATTAGGCAAACCAAGGTTTCAACTGGATGTTCGGTAGCTCAGGCTACTGTACCCTGCAGTTCAGTCGATTACGCTAGTCGTATCGATTTCATTACTGTATCTTTCTCCTCAGGAGGTCGACTTCCACGCGCATCTTGCCTTCGGAACGCCCCTTGCTGACTTCCTCACTACGGCGACGTCCGTCGGCAGAAAGGAGCTGGCCAAGGCGAACAGGTAGGGCGGATCGGCAACTGATGAGTACGGTATCTCGAGCTATCGCTAACTGGCTGAAATATGAACCAAGCCGTGTCCGCGGTACCTCGATCGCCGACTGATCGATAGTTGATTACTGTTTCAATCGATAACTGATGGGGCCATGGATTACGGTATCAATCGATAATCGCAGACAGTACGCCTACTGTGACGAGATCGCCGTCTCGACTGCCATCATTCCGGAGAAAGTGATCAAGGAATCGATGAAGCTGCGCGTGACCGTCGAGCTGGCCGGCAAATACACCAGGTTACGGTAGCTTATCGATTTTTGGGAGTTAAGGTAGCTTTGAAATACACCAGGTTAGTGTAGTTTTGAGGGTACTGTAGATGGTAGAAGATCGATTATCGAAAGATTACTGTAAGATTTATTGAGCTTTACTGCTCCGGAGCAGCAAAATGAGTGAAGAATGGGTTGAGTTTCACGAGTTCTTCACAAGCGAATGGAAGCTCTAAAGAATGATTCCCACGAATCCGTGATGTCTAAAAAAATCACAAAATGCACATTCAATGTTCTTCATTCAACGCACATTACGGTAGATCAAAGCTGAGTTACGGTAGATTATCGATTATAGAATCCCCCTGAATACCGTATGCCTTGCAGGGGTCAGGTGATGGTGGACTGGACGGACCAGCTGTGGGAGCACGAGGACAACGAGAGAGGCGTCGATAGGTGAGGGTTACGGTAGCCACAGATTACGGTAGACGGTACCGTACCCCAATAAATCCACTCAGGACCCGCCGTGTGATCACGTTCGTCACTGCCTATGATGTCCACTACGTTGATGGGATGGTGCGAGCTGCAGTGTTGAAGACGAAGAAGGAGTAGATCGATCGATAATCGATCGATAACTGACACCACCGTATCCCTATCGACTACCGTACCCCTGTCCGTTATTGATTAAAGTGATATGATTATGAACAGTATAAAGATCAACAATATCTTTGGTCCACCTGATAACCAAGAGCGAGAAGTGATGAGAAAGACGCGCGCGTCTCCTATCCTCTCCCTCCCTCTCTCCTCGCCGTTTCTAACCCGTCGTGACTAGCACGCGCCGCGCCTATGAGATCTCTCCTCTCCCTTCACAATTCGGTTTATACCCAGTATCTCAAGGTACGCTTGGGCTTCCGACCAGATTTTTCCTGTGTTGGAGAACCAACAGTTTTTGGGCAGCTCTGAGGGGGATTCCCCGGGAGCAAAAGACTTGTAATCGAGGTTGTTGTCAACAACTTGTTGAAGTTCTCAATAACGTGATTTCATTCAGCATCGCGAAATTCTTCATTAGGGCACAGTTATTGATGAATGCTTGTTCAGTTTGACGACGAGTCGATAACTTTCCTAGCCAATCTGTCTGCTGCCTGCCCCCTGCCGCTTAGCGCGGAGGATAGACGAGAGCTGTCCCGACTGAGAAGGATCTGCAGCAACCGTGTGGAGCCTGTGATTGAAGATGATTAAGAACATTCAAACTGTTTAAAAACTGGAGATAGAACTAAAATCTCACTGGGCGAGTGCTCCAATGAGAAGAAGAAGAGTAATGAAGAAGTGCTTGAACATGACGAAATGGACTGTCTACCACCCAGTTGTCCACTCTTTATACGAGTGGTGAGGAGGCGTGCCTTATGAGAGCAAACTATCGAGATCTGCTTCTCTCAATTTTGTATTATCGCTGGGAATGAGAATACTGATTTCGAGTTTCAACTATTGTCAGGGTCGAGACAGCGAACTCAATCAATACGGAATGACACGGAACAATATTGGTCAACCGACAAACAACGAAGTGGAAAAAGACACGCGAGCGATCCCTCCCCTCCCTCCCGCTCTCCCCGCTTTTTCTAACCCGTCGTGACTAGCACGCGCCGTGCCTATGAGATCTCTCCTCTCACTCTCCAATTCGGTTTATACCCAGTATCTCAAGGTACGCTTGGGCTTCCGACCAGATTTTTCCTGTGTTGGAGAACCAACAGTTTTTGGGCAGCTCTGAGGGGGATTCCCCGGGAGCAAAAAAAATCCTGTGTTTGATTCGATTCACAAGGGAACCGCAAAAGTGGTCCTCCATGAATCATAAATTTGATATCACAGGTCGAAAGGGACCCATAAGGGAAGTCCAAAACAGTTTTGAAATTATTGGATAATTGCTTCCTAAGACCTGAAAATCGATTTTCAAAATACACCTATTTTGTGTGGGAAAATCTAATTCACCTCGCCCAGACTAGTGTACGAGATCGAGAGCTCTCCGAATGTGTCTCCGGTGGCGCAGCCGGGAAGGCGTTAGCATTGCGTTTTGAAGGTTTGCTGGTTCGAATCCTTTTGCTCGAAGAATGTTTTGCTGTATTTTTCGAACTCTCCCCGTCAATTTCTATGTCTGAATACCCTTATATTAAACGGTCATTAAGTTTTGCAAATACAAAATGTGCTGATTTGTATTGTACGACAGATGAGGTTTTGCAACAACCAAAGGTGAGTAAATTCATGAAAAGAAGGAGTATTCAGGCCTTGAAATAAGCGGGGAGAGTTCGAAAAATACAGCAAAACATTCTTCGAGCAAAAGGATTCGAACCAGCAACCTTCAAAACGCATTGCTAACGCCTTCCCGGCTGCGCCACCGGAGACACATTCGAAGAGCTCTCGATCTCGTACACTAGTCTGGGCGAGGTGAATTGGATTTTCCCACACAAAATAGGTCTATTTTGAAAATCGATTTTCAGGTCTTAGGAAGCAATTATCCAATAATTTCAAAACTGTTTTGGACTTCCCTTATGGGTCCCTTTCGACCTGTGATATCAAATTCATGATTCATGGAGGACCACTTTTGCGGTTCCCTTGTCAAAGTTCTTTCTGCACAACTCTCACAATCAGCATTGTTAAATTCTTTATTATGACAAGAGTTATTGATGAATTCATACGACTTGGATAGTTTGGTAACGAGTCGTTCACTTTCCCAGAAACCCGCCAAGATGAGGGGGCCCCCTCTTCACTCGGAGGATCGACGAAAGCTGTCCCGACTGAGAATGCTCAGCAGCCACCGTGTGGAGCCTGTGATTGAAAATGTAAAGGGGCAATCAAATTAATTTAAATTAGATTGAAAATCTCACTGGACGAGTGCTCCGATGAGGAGAAGAAGAGTGATGAAGAAGTTTTTGAACATGTCGAAATGGACTGTCTACCACCCAGTTGTCCAATCTTTATACGAGCGGTGAGGAGGCGTGTCTTATATGAGCAGCCTATCGAGATCTGCTTCTCACAATTTCGCATTATGACCACTGATTTCGAGTTTCAACTATTGCTTTTTGATGTCAAGGCCGCGAGAGCGAACTCAATCAATACGAGTGACAGGGAACAATTTTGGTAAATCAGGAAACAACGAAGTGAAAAAGACGCGCGCTCGCCTCCTCACTCCTCCCCCCCCCCCCTCTCCCCGTCGTTTCTAACCCGTCGTGACTAGCACGCGCCGCGCCTATGAGATCTCTCCTCTCCTCTTCCAATTTGGTTTATACCCAGTATCTCAAGGTACGCTTGGGCTTCCGACCAGATTTTTCCTGTGTTGGAGAACCAACAGTTTTTGGGCAGCTCTGAGGGGGATTCCCCGGGAGCAAAAAAATGGTAATCGAAATGTTCAAGGATCTCTGTTCAACTCGAGTCAGCATCGTTAAATTCTTTATCATGGCACGGCGTTCTATAGGGGGTGGGCGAGAGATAGCGAGAGAAGCAGAAACCAGGCGAGAGAGCACGCGAAAGTGAGAGAGTACTGATGTGGTCTCGACGCGAAATTGGGTTTTGGAACGCTGCCAAGACGCCGTGCATGGCAGAGTTATTGATGAATGCATACGACTTTTTAAGAGAGAACTGAGGAGGCGTGGTCGTCAAAGTCAGTCAAAGAAGTTGTAATGTCTCGATTGTTCATGCTCTATCCCTCTACAGCTTGAGATCACGAGGAGTGGGGGAAGTGTGACCACTGAGTTTGAGTTTCAACTGCTGCATACCAATGTGTAGGCCACGAGAGCAGTAGTAAGCACTCAAGCGTGGAGGATGCTGTCATTAAATGCTCTCATCTAATGAAACTTTACTTTTGATATCCGATAATCACGAAATTGCCTAGAACTGTCATCATTAATCGATTCTATTCTGGAATCAGATAAGAGATTATCATTTTCAACCGTACTCGAGCTGCATCTACACTCTAAATCGCTCTTGCGGCCTTGACATCGGCGAGTATTAGTTGAAATCAAAATCAGTGGTCACACTACTTTCATTCCGAGAGAGAATGCGAAATTGAGAGAAGGAGATATCGATAGACTGCTCTCACAAGGCACGCCTCCTCACCACTCGTATAAAGAGTGGACAACTGCAGTGGGTGGAAGATATTCGACATGTTCAAGCACTTCCTCTTCACTCTTCTCCTCCTCATTGGAGCACTCGCCCAGTTAGATGTTTAATCAATTTGAAATACAATTTGAAAGTTCCTAATCATTTCAAAATTTCAGGCTCCACACGGTGGCTGCTTCGCAGCCGGGGCATCTGTCGTCGATCCTCCGCGTGAAGAGGGGGCCCACGCGCGACTCGTAGGAAAGGGATCGACTCGTTGTCGAACTGTCCAAGTAGTATGCATTCATCAATAACTCTGCTATGATAAAGAATTAAACGATGATGACTCGAGTTGAACAGAGATCCTTAAACATTTCGATTACAAGTTTTTTGCTCCCGGGGAATCCCCCTCAGAGCTGCCCAAAAACTGTCGGTTCTCCAACACAGGAAAAATCTGGTCAGAAGCCCAAGCGTACCTTGAGATACTGGGTATAAACCGAATTGGGAAGGGAGAGGAGAGGTCTCATAGGCACGGCGCGTGCTAGTCACGACGGGTTAGAAACGGCGGGGAGAGGGGGAGGGAGGGGAGGGTACGCTCGCGCGTGTCTTGAGAGGTACATTTAGATCATTTTGTTTGTTGGGTTATCGACAAGAAAGCACAATGAATTATTTATTTGCAATTACACATATTTTAAATAGGGACCCTTATCCGGAAATTTAAAAATCGAGATCCGGGGAAAGGACTGCGACCCGAGAAACGTCGAAATCGCCCGGGAATTCGAATCATCGTTGAAAATCACTTTTTTTCTGTTTACTAGAATATTAGAACTTGCAGCTCTCCACTTTCATGTTTAATATAAAAAGAACATCATTAATATCTCGCAGAAAAAAAATTAGAAAATTTCAGTTCAGAGAACATGAGAAAATGACTCCTAAAATATAAGAATTCGTCATTTTTTTATTAATAATTCTGCAGCAGACAATTTAAGACTTGCAGCAGTCCAGTTTTCTTCCTAATGCGTTCTGCGAGTGATGCAGCGTGTAATCAACGACAATTTAGCGAAATTCAATTCAGAGAAACTCAGAAAATAACTTTTGAAGTTAACCATATCGCGCAACTATTCTCGGTCGTATACTTTTTTAATCGAGAATATGTGTGTTTATAATTTTCAGTGCATTATTTCACCTCCAAATCTATTCAATTCTCTGGTGTTTAAACATATTGGACTCGGTTTTGCTTACCCGTACCACCTGAGGTATACGGTAGAACGAACATACACCCATATTGAGAAGAACAATTATAACTAATATATATTAATGATCAATTTTGCAATAGGAGTTACAGCGCTAACACATTTAGTCGGTAAAAATAATAATAAACAAATTTGAAAATCATAGTAATTGACCCAGTGAATTGGCATGACCCAGCGAACGGCACACTTTCAGTCGCAACACCAGGGTGGGCGGGGCTTAGAATAATGACCGAATATTCGCTGATATTGAAATATTTTTAAATTCTCGAAACGCTATCATGATTCTACATCGTCAACTACTCCACAGCAGCAAAACAGGATTTTTAGGAAGAGTTTGAAATTTTGCGCCGTGGTGCCTATATTTTAAAATTTTAGGAAAATAAATAAAATAAAATCAGTTTGTGACACAGTCAACTCGCAAAACCTCCACCGTAACCTTCAAACAATTTCATTTTGCTAGCTTTCTTCCGTTTTTTTGTTTTCACTTCGTAATTACTGTTAATGAGCACTGTTTTTGTTTATATTTCTCACTAATTTCCCTGTCAATGCCCTCTACCTGCCCAATATCAATCTGCCTTTCTCTGTTTGCGGAAAAGAGTTTTACCGTCCTCGGCATTTTCATGTTTCTTGAATCTATCTTTCTTGGTTCCCCCACCCCCTTCGCTGATTCTTTCGCAATTTGACGTGGTGATATTCTCACGTATTTTTCTGTTTCCTCCCGTTCCTGCAATAGAACTGGTGTTACCTTGCGACGTAAACGTTTTATTGAACCATTGTCTTCGCGTCTTCATCTCCGTTCGCTAGTTTTCATTAATGATCTGTCTAAATAATTATATATTTTCCCCATTTCAGCACCCGAATGGGCTTGACGAAGGACTACTTGCGGTACGTGCACGCGGGCGCCTGTAACGCCGTCGGATCCGCCAATGGTGAGTAGTTCTTTGGAAGGTCGAGTTAGAGGTCCTCACAAAAGTAATTGTCTTATTGACCACACGTTTGCAAAATTAGCTGCTAGTAAGTATTCTACGTGCATGGCACTGCTCACTCTATTAAATTATTATTGTAATTTTATTTTTAATTGATTGCAGGCTGCGTCGTCGCTATCGACGCGACGTCCTGTGCGGTCGCCGCCTGCGACAACGTCAACATCTACAATATGAGGACGACGGAGAAGGTTAGTTTCTTTTTTTATTCAAAATCCCCCGGAACCTAGATACAATACTGTTTCGTTTAGTCAATGCGGTTCGTATTTCCGTAGATTGAGTAAAAAGAATTAAAGTGTGTTGAAGAAGCCATTTAAGTTGATTATTAAAAATTATTAAATATATATTAATTAAAGGTGGCGCATCTCGAGAACGAGAAGAAGACGGTGACGGCGATCAAGATGTGCGCTGCGAAGAAGTATCTGGCCATCGGGTACAACGATGGATCGATGAGGCTGTACGATAGGACCGCTGAAGGTGTGTGAACTGTAAAACTGGCATTGTGCAATGATTGTTCGATGAGACAGTATGAAAGGCGGGCTGAAGGCAGACGATGAATCAGAGATAGGCCAGTGCTGTTAGAAAGGGAAATATCTGGCCAGCGGATATAATGATGTTTCGAGGAAGCTGAAGAATGCTCATTTTTTCGTCACGACAGATGTTAGTCTCGCCATCTAGTTACGACTCTTCATAGTATTACCTAGCTTCTGAAACTCAAAACTTATTGTTGTGTGTTGGTACACATGATGAATCGCGGAACAACTACATCGCTTTTGAAAATTGCGTTATCAACGCAATTTCTGAAGCGTCAAACTCACAGTTTACCTTGGGCATCTCAAACTACAATAAGTATGCTCTAATTAATTATTAATTGTAATTTGCAGATCAGCGCAGTTTCGTCTCTCTGATCGGCCATCGCTCGGGCGTCAACTGCATCGCCTTCAGCAACGACGGCCTGACGGTGGCCACGGGAGGAAAGGTTAGTTATTTTTTGTGCGCAATGTATAGGTAGAAGGGGGGCAGAAAGAAAAATCGAAAATAATTGTTATTATATAAGGGAAGGGATTGTGTGACATATTAGCACAAGAATTAGTCGTTTTGTTATGTAAAATTCTGAAACGGCGAATTGATCGTATAGACGGGAGGAAAGGTTTGCAAGGAGTACTTTTTTAGACCCCCTTTTTAGCTCTAACATGTAAGTATGAGTATAAATTGCGAATTTAAAACTCGCTGTTTCTGTTTCACCAATCCTAATGGAAGAGTACATGCGGTAGTTACTTTTCTCGGGTCTTCCTAAAATTAATAATTATGTATTTATCGATTGCAGGACTCATCAATCGTGATCTGGGACATCGTGGCAGAGACGGGCATCGTGCGCCTCAACGGCCACAAGGACTCCATCACGCATCTGCAGTTCACGCAGAATGATCGATTCCTCGTGTCGTCGTGAGTTATACTTCCATTGACGTTTGCATTTGTAAGTTGTTAAGTAGTGGCAGTGAAGCGCGTGATCTGCTTGACAGCTCGCTCACAAAGAATGATAACTTCCTCGTGTCGTCTTGAGTTGTTTTAGGTTATTTTCAGTTGAACTGAACTGAACTTTTTTGAACTGAACTTCACAAGTACTAGGCGAATACAAATTGATGGCCGTTTGTACAACTTGGGAAGTAGGAACTGTGAAGCGCATAGTCTGCTAGATAGCTAGTTTATGCAGAATGACCGATTCCTGGAGTCGGCATGAGTATTTTTGCGAACATCCCATTGATAGATTCTCATTGATAAGTGCTTTTACCAGCAATGATAGAGAATCTGTGAAACGCCTAGTCTGCTAGGCAAGTCAGATATTGAATAGCCCGTCTGCAGTTCGCGCAATCCAGTTGCTTCCTCCTTCCTTATTGAGTGTTTCTTTTATCGTGCGTTTCGTATGCTCAGCAAAGTCACTACGGTGTTTAGCGCACATTACGGAACATTTTATTTTCTATTTGATTATTGATTATTTCTAAAATTCCGTTCTTCTCCATGCGTTCAATTAAAGGCCATAGGTACCGATTGAGCACATAAACGAGACTCTGAGACCTCGTAATCAACGATAACATTCGATAGAGCGGAATCAAAATAAGCGGAACGGTTTATTCTTTTGCGATACACATCTAGCTCAGATGATTAGCATATTCGTTCGCTTGAAAGGAAATAGTATCTGTGAAACGCGTAGTATGCTTGATAGCAGTATTGTAATTCCCTGAAGGTGGAAGGACACTAATTGTTGGCGTATCGACATAGTACTTGCTAGATAAAATCGAGATCATGAAAATCCCAGCAAATATCAAGTAATTGCAGATCGAAGGACACGTACGTGAAGCTGTGGCACGTGGAGTCGCACTCGTGCTTCTACACCATCAGTGACCATAGGAGCGAGGTACGGGTGTCTAAAAATTGATTTTAAAGTTTTAAATGTCAACCTTTAAATGAGCATACCCTTTTACTTCTGGCTTGTTATGGAGCAAGGTGGAAAATCACTGCGTTGTCGCGCCCTAATGATACCTTGTAGTTGACATGGATCAGCTTACAGGCTACTGTTCATACGTGCTTATTTTTGTTGTAGCAATACGAACTTGGCAACATGCTATCAGAATCAGTTTAATGTCGCTACCTAGTTAATGTTGTGCAGCAGCGAACTCGCTGGTTTTTCCTCTTCATTTCCCCAATTTGTCTTAATTTTCTACTTCGCAGGTGTACTCGTTCGCCCTGCTCAAGCACGACTCGCTGCTGGTGACGGCGAGTGCGGAGCTGGAGCTGCTCGTCTTCGATGTGCACTGGATCGATGGAGGTACGGTTACGGTAGGATTAGGCTACGGCAGGGCGGGGATGGAGGTACGGTCACGATTGGGTTACGGTAGGAACCTGGAGCTGCTCGTCTTTGATGTGCGCTGGATCGATGGAGGTACTGTAAAGGGGGTTACGGTAGGATCGGGGCGAGATATCGATTGGGCCATGGTAGGGAGGGATTGGATACTGGAGCTGCTCGCGGTTCATAAGTGCTTCGATCTATCTTGATCTCGTTTTCAATCACACATTCTTTTATATCCTAGTATCAATATTCACCCTTCTTTAAAGGCTTTATAATGTACATAGAATCATCCTTGAGTTCAACCAATTCCTCTTGACCATGGCATGAAACTTGAATACTCCCTGGCACAAAGCAATCGCTGGTCTTGAAATAGGACATGCAAATTGCCAATAATCGTACATAAATGAGCTCATCGACTCTTGATCACATCGTGAAACTCGGTTGTTCCAGGCGCGAAGCAGCCGGCGGACCCGGCCGATCCCTCGTCGAAGAAGGCGAAGAAGGAGGAGGAGAAGCAGGACATGGTGCCCGAGGGAGAGAACGACCTGGCCAATGTGGGTTTCGCACTGATTATTACTACCAAACCTGTCTCCCAGAGCAATACACCGTGGGCTGGGTATGGAACTAAAAATAATATTGGTGAGAGGATTGAGTGTACGCCCTGGCCAATGTGGGTTCCGCACTGATTATGACTACCAGTCCCGTCTCACGGGGTGATAGATCCTTTGCAAATAGAACTAAAAAAATATTTCCTGAGGGAATGGAGTGAGCGGCATGGCCAATGTGGGTTTCACGCTGATTATGAATCTTAATAGTTCCAGATGTTGCCAATGGGTACCATGCTGCGAACATTTGCTATAAAAATGAACAAATTGTGGGATTTGAGGTTTCATGTGGTTTATTAGATTTTAGGAATCCCATCGTTGCTAATCGTTGACGACAAGAGAGCATAATCCCACGAAAATGTTGCATGAAGGAGCTGGCCGATGTGCAGTTTCAATAGCCATTGGGGATAGCCAATTTGGATTGCCCAGTTGTAGAGCCAATAGATAGCTAGTCAAAGATGAACGAGAGCAAGCAGGACATTGTGCCCGAGGGAGAGAACGACCTGGCCAATGTGGGTTTCACGCTGATTATGACTACCAGTCCCGTCCCACAGGGTGATCGATCCTTTGGAATTGGAACTGAAAAAGAATATTGGAGAGAGAATAGAGCGAGCGACCTGGCCAATGTGGGTTTCACGCCTGATTATAATACTTACTGGTTCGAGATGTTGCTAATGGGTACCTTGCTACGAACATTTACTATAAAAATGAACAAAATGTGGGATTTGAGGTTTCATACGGTTTATTTATTTATCAGTTGTCAAATATTTCTAATAGCTACAGAGTAAGCGGTGGAAGGAACCAAACGCCGAGGAACACCGTTAGGATTGGATAGTTTCGATTTTCACCAAAATTATTAGTTCCAAAGACTTGTTCCTTGTTCGATATTCCAGTGGTAAATTGTACAATCAAATCACGATGTGATGGCGGTGCAGGGGTGCAGATTCGTAATTGGGATTAATTACTGCATTCCTTTCAGCGCTACGTGCGTGTGTCCCTTCGCGGTCGGCTGCTGCGCCAGTCGTCCGGTCGCGCGCTGCAGCTGTGCGTCAGTGCGGATGAGCGACTGCTGCTGTGCCTGGTGAGTGGTGGTGATTAGGAATTGGAGGGGTGGTGTAGTGGTGTAGAATTGCAATTGGGGTGGGAGTACGTGAGCGCCTGATGTTGTGCCTGGTGAGTGGGTGTAGATTAGGAATTTAATGAGTGGTGTGAATTCATAATTGGTGGTGTTGTAGAAATTGGTGTAATGTATAAATGTTTATGATATTATTTATTTCGAACATTTGGTCAACAGTCATTGATTGTTTTAATGCCGAACTGTTTTTGCGGATACTTAGAAGCGGATAAGGCCCTGGTGTTATTGAATCATACCAGAAACATGTGATTGTGTACCCACAAAGCATTAGTTGTGTTTGTTGAGTTAATCCGAAATTCCGGAGAGTCATTGATCCTCTTCCTTACACGATCCTTTAGTAGATGCCCTGTAACATGAATGCAGAGATTCATTATTCCTAGAATTTGTTTTATCCAGGTTGCTATTCAAGCTGGAATGCACACAACCTGAAAGCGTTCGGTAACCTTGAAATTGATTTTATCCTCTATTTTCATTATTTCAAATTGCAGGGTTCGGGTCAGCTGATCGACATCTTCCGCGTCTACACTGACGAGGAGACGGCGAAGCGAGTGACCAAGAAGCTGAGGAAAGCGAAGAGGAAGGCCACGGAGAGGTACGGTAGACGACGGGTTACAGTAGGAGAGACGCGGGTACCGTAGACTAGAGGGGGGGGGGGGAGTGAAGCGAGTGACGAAAAAGCTAGCAATGAGAAGGGGGCTACGGAGAGGTACAGTAGGGGTTCCGTAGAAGATACATGGGACGGTTGGATTACGGGAGTGCGGCACGGAATGAGAGTGGGATTGCAGACTAAGCACGGTAGAAGTAGAAGACGGTTGTACATAATAATGTTGATATTATGGGAGAAAGATGCAGGGCAGCTTTGTAGCTTCATTTTTTCAAACATGTCAAAATGTGTTTCACGGTGTCTTCGTAAGCGGTTGGATGGGGGTTGGACCAATCCATGGCAGTGCAATGTAGGATAGAAAAATAAACATCTAACTAATGAGAAACCGAATTGAAAGTTGCTTGTGATCATCGTAACATGACTAATTATTCTACGTGATTATTCTACGATGTCTACCGGTCAGAGAAGCGAGAGAGCACACGAAATCGATAGAGTCAAGCTTATTATCCTCCCCGTTTGCAGTAATAGTATCGCTCTCTCGCGGGCCAGAGAAACGAGAGACAATGGGGAAGTAAGAGAATCAGACACTTCATCAATCTCATTTGCAGCAAAGACACCGCAGCGCCCACTGCGGAGGACGTCGCGCAAGATGTGACGACCAAGATTGGAAGGATAGGAGAGTACAGGGCGATGAGGGATAAGGTGAGGGATGCTATCTGATTGATTAGGGTCTGGATCTGGATATTCTATCTTGTTGTCTGGTTGATGACGATTGTGTGAAAATATAGGCCAATAAGGTGAGTTTATTTTTGATGAGCCCTTCGAGGTGAAATCAAACCTCCTTTTTCGAAAGGCTATGGTAGAAATCATGGAGCCAGTAATGCCCGGGTTGAGAAGTCATTTCAATGCGTTGCAATGTGACTACTCTGAATTATTTAGTTTGTTCCTGAATATCGCATTACTGAGCATCACTTCAAGTATTTTGTGATGTGATGCGTGCGTTACCTTAGTCAGCCTAGTGATAAATAAAAATAGATCGCATGGTTTAAAAATAGTCTTCTTCCCCTTCGATCCATCCTTAATTTACAGGTGAAATGGGCGGACTTCGCGCCTCTCGCCACCGAGGGATCCATCGTCGCACGCAAGGACGTGGAAGATGAGGATGGAGAGGAGGTGAGTATCAGGGCTGTGCATTTTACGTTTTACGATTTTACGAATTTTACGATTTACCGACATTTTTCGTAAAAAAATACTGTCGTAAAATTTTACGAATTTTATAATATTTTACGAAAACTTTGCAATGTTGAAATGAGAGTTTCCGCAGAGTTTATTGTCGTTTTAAAATGACAATTTGTTCTTCATTCATGTGTAAAGTCAGCTACGATATTAAAATGCCAACAAAATTGATCAAATTTATTTATTTTTTCTTCAAATTTTTCTGAAGATGTTCATCGAAAAAAGACTTATTCAATTATGGCTCACATTTTGTATGGAATTCATCTTCAAGGCTGATGTATTCGATTTTGTGGAAACTATTACAACTATTCCTAAAAATAGAAAGCATTTTTTGCTAGTTGACTTTGTCTATTACGACAAGCGAAAATTTAACGAAATTTTACGAATTTTACGAATTTTACGACTTTTCTTTTCGGTAAATTACGTTTT